>JALRMM010000628.1:0-15762 GCA_026122155.1 Zymoseptoria crescenta
CCTCGAAGACTAGAGGTTCCTTTAACTTAGGCAAACTGTCCCTTATCTTATCGGAAGGGTCGATTCCTATAAAGAGCTTAGTAAGAGTCTCCTATTAGGAGCTTCTTAGGTCGCCTCCTATTACTTCGGACTAGAGTTCCTTTATCCTACGCTAGAGTTCTATAAACTTATAGATAGCGCGGGTAGTCTAGTTAAAACGTTCTTACTCTACGCGAGACTCCTAAGTAGAGGAGCTATCTATCGGGGAAACCGGCTAGCTGGTAGGTTCTAGGCCTTACTAGCCTAAGGTAGCCTCGGCGGATAGGTCGGGGAGCGAGTCGGTACCTAGTTAGTATAGGGTAGTATCGGATAAGGACTTATCCTATCGTCGTGAAGATTTGGGTACTATATCGAGCTATTTTAGTACCGTTATACGGGTTATTTAATCGAATCGCGTATTAGAAGTAGCTTAGGAATATTCGTAGGCTAGAACTAAAAAACAAGAGAGCTTAGTAGGTAACGACTCGATTCGATAGAGAGAGGAATAGACTAGAGAGGTCTCGCCTATCTATATATGTTCCTTTGTATACTAGCGGAGGGCCCTTAGTCGCTAGTAGAGGCCTAAAAGCCGTCTATACGGGTATAGAGGTCCCTCTATTATTAGTGCGAGCTCTTCTATTATTTCCTACGCCGGGTTGTTCTAGGTAGCGAAAGATAAGGGTAGAAAGGGCTAGGATAGTAGCTATTAGTAAGGGCTTCCTTATAATCTTCGTCTTCGTCTTTATCTTTATCTTCGTCTTACCTAGTAGTGGTAGTAGCGTCGAGATTATACTCGGATAGTAGTATATAGACTTTCTATTATTACGCGGTTTACGTAATAATAGAAAGTCTAATCGGATTTAATATTTATAATAGTAATATATATAGGTAGCCGGTCTACCCCTATCGAGCTTATTTAATCCGCTCGTAAATTATACTCGTAAATTGTATAGCTCTACTTCTTCTCTCTCCTTCCGCCGTCCGTACTCTTATTACGCCTTTCCCTTACTAAATAAGCTAGCCTACTTTCTTAACCTTATACCCTCTAATAACCGAGCGACCTTATAACGCTAACGCTAACGCTAATATATATATAGCGTACGCGTAACCCGATACGCTATAGTAGATACTCGCTCCTATAAGTAGTGGCGTAAAGAGGAGAATACTACCCGGAAGGTAGCTAAGAAGCTAGACAAACTAGATAAGTAGGGTAAGAAAAGTAGGAAGGGTAAGAATAAGGGCAAAGGTAGGGTAGTTAGTAATAAGCTTCCGCTAATCGTACTATAAATACTAGGTCGTCCGGCAATTAGTCGCTTAGCGCTAGTATAGAAGATTCTAAAGGTTAAACTTCTAGTAAATAATACGCTAGCCGTAGAGTGGATTAAGCACTTTATAGATCGTTACGCAGATATTAAGAACATAATGCTCGAGTAGATCTAGATACTAGTCGACGATACTTCTAATAGCGAGTATTCGCTAGGATTATAGAAGAAGATTGTCCGTAATACGCTTAAGATTATACTAGATATTCTTTATCTAGAGAAAGGCTTTAAACTAACTAAGTTCCAAGTCGATGTCCTATATACCTACATTTTCGGCAAAAAGGATGTACTCGTATACGCCGGTACTAGCATAGGTAAGAGTCTTCTATATTAAGCCTATAACTTTATTACTAGTAGGATTGTCGTCTAAATTATCCTACTCGATCGTATCGGCGAGGAGTAGAAGGCTAACATCGAACGCTTAATACGTAACGCTAATTCGACCCTAGTACAATATATACTTATTAACGCTGAGACTAAGAAGCGTAATCCTAAGCTATACGAGAAGCTATATACCGGCCACTTCGGAATTATCGCTCTCGGCCCTAAGTAGATAGTAACTAAGGAATTTCAAGACTTCGTAAAGTAGAAGGGCGATAGTATCGGCATATTCGCTCTTAATAAGGCCTATCTCGTATATAAGTAGGGTAAGAAGTTCCGTAAAGAATACTCGTAAGTGTTTATCTAGCGTAGATTAGTACTATAGGATACCGTTTAGCTAGGATATTCTACGACCTATTCCGAAGAGACGAGGAGGTATACGCTTTCCTATAGTAGATTTCGTAAAGTTAGACTAGAGCTATTCAAGACTAAGATTATCTAAGCTAGCATCGACCGGATAGACATCTCGTATATCTTTAAGCCGATCCCTAAGGATATACTCGGTAACTATAATATGTTGTACTTTAAGCTTCGATACGCGGTAGACTAAGCTATAAACGCGGCGACTCTAGAGAATATTAAGAAGACGCTAAACTTCGAGGATAGTCGTTAGCCGGTCGAAGAGATAACCCGTGTTATCCGTATATAGTTAGTAGATCTAACTAAGGATAACGTCGATCTACTAGGCGCTACTAGTACTAAATACCGCTAGGGTAGAGGTAGCCATCTTAATATATACTAGGTAGTGTCCTTCTATAGTAGTTATATACCGTCCTTCGATTAAGATGCCCGCTACGGCGAGTATAAGAAGCTAGACTCTATAATTCGGATTATAAACAGTACGCCTTCCCTTACTTACGGCTATAACGTCGGTAACATTAAGTAGGTCGTTATATAGAAACTCCCTATTACTAAGGACATCGATAATATAAATTAAAAGGCCGGTCGAGCTATTCGTACGTAAGGTCTAACTAGATACTTCGTCTAGTTTTATCCGTACTTCGTCGATAATGCATAGAAGAATATCCTAGAAGGATCTATATACGATTCGATAGTTTACCGCGATAGAGGTATAGTAGCTCCGTACTAGCTAGAGCCGGCGCGCGCGTATAAGTACGCGCCTTTACTACCGAGCGGACTACGTAACGCTATAGCGGAGCCCGGCGAAGGTCTTCTCGGGGATCTAGATTAAGATAGCGACGTTACTATTGCCGCTACTACTACTATTACTCGTCTTGGGATCTCGGCTAACAATAACTACTATAAGAAGGACTAGACTAGGCAAGAGATCGAGTAGCGCGAGAAGGTAACGAACACAATTCGCCTCGCCCTTAATAGCTAGTACCTACCCGTACTACGCTACTATCGCGTCGTATATAATTATCTATATAAGGAGTATCTTAAGATATACGAGTCCGACCTAGTTAATCCGGTTAAGTACTATAGTATATATAACGCCGCGCTACTCTAGCTTATTGTCTAGGATAAGGAGCTACTAACCGTGCTAAAAGCGAGGACTACGCTAAGAGTAGGGTTAAAGTAGGCGTTCTTCTTACTAAAGCTAAAGGCTATCCTCGGTAATTTCTATCGTAAGGCATTCGACTTTAACGCTATCTAGAATAGGTACGACTTCGGCAATCTATTAGCGGATCTACCCTATAATCTTATTATCGACGACTAGTATATTTAGGAACTAGTAGAGTGCATTCGATTCGAAGGTCTCGAGCGGCTAGGCGATAAGCTAGATAACGAGCTAGAGTTGTTAGTCGACGACATTAAGAAGCTAGTACCTCTATTCGCTATATAGTATATAGACGGTAGCCCTATACGTCGGGCTAAGATTCCTCTAAATCTATTAGCGTAGGAGATGCTTAAAGCGGCTCTAGATATCTATATTAAGCGTCGCGTAGACCTTAATAATAAGTAACGTAATCGTAAAGCGGTTAAAGAAGTAGCGAGGAAGAAGGCTAATCCTAATGTAGCTCCACGAGCTTCTAAGCTAGCTACTACCGTCGCCTAGTAGAAGACTAGTTAAATAGTACGTTCCGATAAGTCCGCTTAAGTAGCTACGCTACTATAGTAAGCTCTCTCCAACTCTATAGCCGACGTAGAAGGTAAAGACTAAGGCCGTATATCCGAGTAGGGTAGTAGTAGTATTCGAGGTAGAGGTAGACCGACTAAGCGCGGTCGCGGAGGGCGAGGTAGTAGTAAAGGAGGTAAAAGCACCGCCGAGAAGCGCGTAATAAGCTAAGCGGCATTATTATCGACTCCCCTTAGCCGCGAATCCTAAGTAGTACGAGTCGGTAGTCTAGGAAGTAGTATAACGGTCGTACTAGGCAATATTACCGGTCTATCTAATACCGGTCTATCTAATCGTCCTATTGTACCTACCGCTACTACTCTAGCTCGAGCTACTTAATAGTAAATATACGACGCTAACTAGACTATCCGCTATAGTAGCGGTCGTAAACGTATACTATTACGTAGAGTCTAAGAAGCTATAAGTATAGAGGTAGAGTTCGGTAAGATAGATAATTTCCTTAGCTCGGAGAGGGATAAGAGTCTAGTACGTCCTCGTCGCCGTCGCGGTAATTAACGTGCCGGTGAAGAATAGAATATAGTTTAGTGTAATAAGGTAGATTATTATCGTCTTAATCGGTCGCGATACCTCTCGTATATTATCGTAGTCGTAGTTCGCTAGACCGGCGAGATAGGGTCTCTAGTATGTTTATAGACTATAGCTAATACTCTCGTCCTTGTGTTTATCTCTTAGTATTCTCGAGTCCCGTTTTCTCTAATAACTAGCTACCTATCGCCTTCGTCCGAGCGCCTTCTTTAACCGTCTAGTATCGTAGTCTAGCGCCTCTATAATCGCCCTTCTAAAATGTAAGTTTAGTATACCGTATGTAATATATTTATATATATATACGTGCGAGACGAGTTATCTAATTTGCGAAGTAGGAAGGTAGTAGAGTCCGTCCTTACGCGTTTTTAACGTTATACCTACCTTTATAGTTCTAGTCGCAACCGTAGTTTCTTCGACATTATACGATACGAACTCCTTACTATTATAAAGACCTATATACGAGCAATCGACTTTCTATTATTACGCTGGAATTTCTATTATTACGCTGGACTTTTATACTAGACTTTTACGCTAGACTTTTACGCTAGACTTTCTACTAGACTTTCTACTAGACTTTTACGCTGGACTTTTACGCTAGACTTTTACGCTGGACTTTCTACTATTACGCGAGGCAGTCCGCCGAGTTTACCTTAGAGACCCGAAGTTTATAAGTATTATAGAAGAGAAGGCTACTACGGCGGAGACTTTATATACTACCGTAACTCCGAATAGGATAAGTCTACCTATACGTATAGCTTTCTATCGTAAATATAGCGGGCATAATACTTTACGTTCGTTATCTTCGCTATATCCTCTATATACCGCCGATATATCGGAAAGTCTATCTCCTTATAGCGAGCGCATCGCGGAGCGATTACTCCGTCCTTAGTTTCCTCGATCCGAGTAACGTAGACTAGAGATTTCTTACGAGCATTCTTTATATAATCCTATATCTAGAAGAATATTAATATTAGCTTTAAACTCGAGGAAAGAGCTAGAAATAAGAGGGGTTAGACATACCGCCGGCGTAACGGACAACCTATAGTATACCTACTTAGTAGTGTTCTACGGCCAATATAGAGTAGTGCCTTTATTACGGCTACTAGCCTTAGGTCCACGCTTACTTAGAGTCGGAGTCGGTACTAGTGCTAGTACTAGTGCCGGAGCATATAGAATGTTTTCTTCCTCCTTTTCCTTATCCGAGGGCACGATAAATTCGAAAGGATCGGAGGAGGGTAGTAGGCTACTACGGCGACGACGAAGAGTAGGACGGCGTAGAGAGGATAGACGGCTAGAGGCCGGAGTAGGAGCTCTTAGTAGTAGTAGTACTAGCGAGGGCGAAGGTAGAGAAGGGCGCTAAGTAGAGGAAGTAGTACGTAGAGCTTCTTCTTAGTCGGTATATATAGCGACGTCGTCTAGTAACGCGTCTATATCGACATCTTCGAAGGGAGGAGAAGGGCGCGACATATTAGTAATAGTAATAGCAGCGTAGGCTTATAGTAGTACGTAACGAGGAAGGGAAGAAGAAGTAGACGTAGAATAATATATTACGCCGCGGCGATTCCATTATATTATCGAACCCGTATACTATTATCAATAACTAGACTTATTGTTCTAGTATCTAGAGCGATAGCTACCGAATCTTCGCTACCGAATCTTCGTATTATCGAGAAGGATTACTAGATCTAGGCTCGGAGATTAATATAGTAATACGCTATTTAATTCCGTAATACGCCGTTTAATTCTATAATACGCGAAATTAGCGTATTACGGAATTAAACCCTAACATTAGCTACTAGACAACTAGCCGCTATATCGAGATTACCTACTACGAAGGGCCTTAAATCGTCGAATGCCGCACTCGAACTCGCCTACTTATTAGCTTATTAAATACCTGCAATAGATACATAGTTACCTAACTATCTCGGACCTTACTATCGCCGCCCTTACCGCTACTTAGCCTAAAGGAGCTCGAATCGCCTAAATAGGCTCCAAAACTAGCTACTAGCGCTATATTATTTACTTTACCTATATTAACTATAACAACTTTACTACCTCTATCCAATCGCGTACCTCTATTCGTTCTAAATAGAGGTTTGTAGCCGTATAGCGTAGCTATAGTACGTTAGCTTTAGGACTGCTCTACCTACTATTAATTTGCTATAGGTACGTGCTTTACCTTAAGTAAGTGTTGCAATATACTAATAGAGACCCTTAGTCCGCTAAGATTTCGAGTAAACAAGTATAGCTTATTATTAGCACTCTCTTATATTGTACCGTAGTTTTACTACGTTTATTCGTTTAAACTATAGCTAGGCTTAAGTATGCCTTCCACTAATCGGTTTAGAGTAATCCTATCCCTAATATAGTTCGCCTACTCGGCTTAGGCGGCGAAAGCCTTTAACGTTAACTAGACGTGCATCTTCTTTATAATATTAAGAGATGTGCTAATTGCAATAGGAGAGGGATTCCATAGCTTAGTACCACTTCCTTAATAGATAGGAAAAATAGTGCTATAGTCCCTAGTCTGCCGGTAAGGTAATATCTCCGGTTAGGAGTATTTACTTTTTACTCTACTACCGAGATAGCCTTTGGAAACGACTAAGTCCACTAGTAAGGAAATCCTTTTTAAAAACGACTAAGTCTACTAGTAAATCCTTTTTAAAAACGACTAAGTCTACTAGCACTAGAAGGACTCCTATTAAAACGACTAAGTCTACTAGTAAGGAAATCCCTTTTGAAAACGACTAAGTCTATTAGTATAGAGCTAGCCTTTAAAAACTACCAAGTCTATTAGTAGCTAAGCATTCCTTTTATCGTTACCTTAGCTTAAAAGGCCTTCTTCTTTTACTACTTATAGGTTGCGGACGATAGAGATTAGACTTTATAGGGACTTGAGATATAATCGAGACGTATAAATAATAGATTCTACTACTATCTACTCGCATCTATTACCGCTAAAGCGGTAGCGAGCGTACTTCCTAACGCTAAACACTCCGTTAAAACGAGTAGCGCTAACCGCGGTATACACTTTATATAGGGTAGCCCCCGCCCTAATACGCTCTCGCCTAATATACTAAGCATATCTCTCCGTACGATCTTCTCTAAACGTAGTCTCTTCTATCCTCGCGACGTACGAGCGCTAGCGTAAGTTCGTATCCGATAGGACCTAGCCGACCGTATTAGCGTAGCTACTATAGTATATACTATTAATCGTTAGTATATATAGCTTAGCAGCTCTACTCCTAACCGGCCGACTAGTCTGCCCTCCTCCTCCTCCTCCTATTATTAGTATTATTAGCGCTATAGCCGTTATCGTTATCGTCGTCGTTATTGCTAGTATAGTAGTAGTAGTAGTAGTAGTAGTAGCGGCGGCGGCGGCGGTGGAAGGGCTAAACTCGATTAGTAACTATACTAAAAGCTATCCAAGTTCGGCAACGACTTATAAAAGGTAGCCTACTAGCGAGGCCGACTAAGAGAGCTCGCGCTCTAGCGAGGAAGAGGGAGAGGGCGCCGGAGAAAAGAAGAGAGGCCTACCGGCCTCGTTATTATTATCGTCGTCGTCGTCGAGTAGTAGCTAAGCCTACTACTACTACTACTATTACTACTACGGTAGAGGCGGAGGTAGTAGTAGCTGCTACTATTGCTATTACTACTACGGCGCGGTAATAGTACGGTCGCGCGGCGCGGAGCGGCCGGAGAAGAAGAGGGTGCTCTTAATACAATATTAGCTATTAGCTAGACTCCGATATAAAGCTCTATACCGAAGTATTACGCTACAGAAGCGATATACTAAAGCTAAGGCACGATATAGTGGAGGCGGCGGCGGTAGTAATAATAATCGAAAGAAAAGGAAGAAGAAAAGGCTAGATAGAAGGAGCAACGCGCGGTATAGTAGTAGTAGTAGTATAGTTATAACAACGGACGACGAGCTCTCGAAGAATAAAGAGATATATCTACTAGACCCTAGCATTACTTCACTTCCTTGCGATTGTCGTCGTTTGCATAATAATAACAAATCCTTTATAACAATAATAAGGCCTTTTCGGGCTATTACTTTCTATTATTACCTAAATTATATAATAATAGAAAGTCCAATCCCGATTGGAGCTTACTTTACTCTTTAATACGGAGAAGGCTACGAGAGAGTAATTAGTTACGGACGATTTCGAGAAGACAAGGCTCCGGTTTATCTATCTATAGCTCTATATAAGAATTAACACGCGTATAAGACTTCTACTATATTAACCGTACCGCTCGTTAACCGTACTACTCGTTAACCGTACTATTAAAGGCCTATAGTATCGAACACCTCTATAGTCCTAAACGCCTCTACTTCCTCCGCGGACGCGATCTCCTCTAGGGTAGGGAAGTAGTCGTCTCCTATAGTATCTATACTATTAATCGGATCTATACTATTACCGACGACATTAGCGACGTTACGAGTCTAACGTTTATACTTCGCCTTATTATTAGTATTAGCTATACGAACGGCGTTAGGGACTATAGCATAGCCGATACTCTAGATGTTCTTATAAAGTCCTTTCTTCGATTCCGACGGGTTTATACGCACTAAACCTTCGCTCTATAGCCTTACCGCATACGAATAGACCTAGATTCGCGCGCTCTTCTTAGTATAGTACGTAGTCTAATTAGTGCCGAGGCTACCTTCTATTATGTTCTACACGACTCTCGCGGGCACTATGTTTAGACCCTTAGTCGTTATTATTACGGCGGCATCGTAAGTCGAATTACCCTTAGTAGCTATGTCCTCGCCTAGGATACGATTAATTCCCTCGATTACCTTATTAGACGCCTTAGCCTTACTATATTAACCGGACTAGTTAAGCATACCGGTGCCGAGGATACTATCCTATAGAGCCGGAGTAGCGATACGATTATCGAGCAATGTCCTTAGCTAGAGCATACCTCGGCCGTAGTTATACTAGTATATACCGAAGAACGCTAGAATTAAGTAGTCGGTTATACGGCGAAGATAACTAACATCTATCTTACGAATAGCTATACGGACGGCGAGCATATTCTCGATCTCTTTAAGTAGTCGATAGCTGTTAGTAAATGCTAGATCTTTAATAATACCGTCGCTACCGAGCCCGGTCCACGCCTATCTAGTAAAGGCTAGCTTACTAATCCTATATACTATGCTAAGGTATATACGAGGCGTAAGCTTGTCGATAGCATCCTCGATAGCTTCCAGACGAGTGCGCTCTACTATATATCGGAGGTACTTACCGTCCAAGAGTAGCTAGATAAACATCGCCGTAATCCTAGACTAATACGACTACTATAGTAGATAAAGGAGGTCGAAGAACTTTAGCTTCTCTTTATTAATGTGCTTTAACCCGAAGAAGATTATATTATTACGTAGATTCTTACTAGCTAATTGCTCGTTGTCCTTATTAGTACTCTAGTACGTCTTAACGGTTATAAAGCTTGCGTTTATGCCGATATAAAACTAAGTAGGCGAGGTAATAATCTTATTATACCTATTATAGCCGCGCGAGGCCTCGACGTTCTCTAACTAAAGGGCTTGGATATTCTTAACAGTGGCCAGGTTACCTACTATAATATGCATCCTGTCGCTATTGAAGTCCTTCTCCTTAAAGCCTTTATTCCGGATATAGATGTCGTGGAGGACCTCTTTTATACCTATTACCGAGGACTCGTCGTTTATAGAGATCGCTATTAGGATTACATTAGTAGGACTAGCAATTTCCAGCTCCTCTATCGCTAGCTACGGAATACGAGTATTAGCTATACCGTCGCTAATATTAAGGCCGTTCTAGTTAGACAATACGCCAAAATCGAAGAATTTAAACTTCTTCTTTAGCTGCTCCGAGTACCTAATATTTAAGGCCTGGTTAATAAAGTATAGGGAGGTTTAGAAGCTATGCTTGTCCTTTAAGATGTTGCGGAAGATGTCCTTCGCTTCGAGGGGCACTTCTAGATAGAGCATATTAGTATATAGGCTATCCTCGGGAATCTCCTTATATTCGGCGACGTAGTTACTAGTTATCTAGTTCTACTTAGTGTCGGTATCCCATGTCTATATAGCTCGAGTGTTCTAACTACGCACGATATTGTTATAGTATAAGAAGGCCTAAAGCGACTAGGCTAGTATCGCCCCTATCTTAATCTATACCTACGCATTAGACTTCACTACCTTCTAAAGCGTTCGGAATCTAGCGGTTACGCCTATAACGGCTATCGTATTAATTACTCGACGCTTAGTGCTAGAGGTATATAGATATACGCCTATAGACTTAGCGAACTAGTCGGAGTCTTTTAGGGCTATCGAATACGCGACTATAGCGGTCGTAGCTATAAGGCGCTTATATAGGCGCTACTACTTATCCTCGTATAGGGCGTAGACACCGGTAGCTAGCTTATGTTAAGAGACCTTCTTATTAGTAAGTAAGGCTTATATAAACTTCGCCTAAGTAGGCGTAAACTTTATAATCGCTAACTCTATATTAGATAACGTATGCTACTTTATATAGTTATCGGAGTTATACTTCCTAAATAGCTCGCCCTTTAATACTAACGCCTTAAGCTCCCTACGTATAGTATTACTACTAAATAAGCGCTCCTCGGGGATCGTATATTAGATCTACGTAAGGCGACATTTATATATCTTAGTACCTATAGCACCGAGCTAGGTAGTGAAGAAGTCTACAACCGATTCGTATGCTTCGCTAATAGTTTTAACTATATCTCGTAAGGCCTTACGTCTATCCTTATTATCCTTATTATCCTCGTCTTCCTTATTATCCTTATCCTCCTCCTCTTCTTTACTAGCGTTAGACTCGCTAGAATCGCTCGAACCGCTGGAGTCGCTAGAGTTACTAGAGTTACTAGATAAAGAGTCGTTATCGCTTAGATTACTAGTCTACCTAGTTAAAGTAGCGGCGGATGTAGTTGGCTAACCCTACTAGCGAAGTTGTTACTCGAGATTCTACGCTCTTCTATTACGGCGCTACGCTCGGGTTATAAGTAAGTTGTTAAGAGAGTTGCGGTCGGATGGATTAACCGGATCGCTACTTAGGAGGTTACGTATCTATCTTGTTATCGACTCCTCTAAATCCTCCTCTACCTCGATATCCTTATTATCTCTATCTACGTTACCTACGCCAACGCCTAGAAGTAGAAGATCGGCTGGATCTTAAACGTCGCCGGGAACTAAAGAGAGCTCTAAATCTAGCATATCGATATCGCTATCGTTGTTCGCTATCTTATCGATAGCGTAG
This sequence comes from Zymoseptoria crescenta, assembly GCA_026122155.1. Taxonomy (NCBI): domain Eukaryota; kingdom Fungi; phylum Ascomycota; class Dothideomycetes; order Mycosphaerellales; family Mycosphaerellaceae; genus Zymoseptoria; species Zymoseptoria crescenta. The sequence continues at coordinate 11,616 of JALRMM010000628.1, forward strand.
TAGATATACTTAATGCTTAATGCTTAATACTTAATGCTTTAGGGCGGATAATAGATAAAAAGAAGCGTAGACTAGATAAGTTTTCACTATAAACGACTCTACGTATATACGATGAATTAGCTAGCGGCCCGAAGAAGTCTATAGGACCTATACGTGAATTGCGCGTAAAATGCGCGCTAATAGAAAGTTATAGCCTAGATAAATTATCGAATTAGCTAGATAGATTGTTTATACCGTAATACGACCGCTATAATAGAACTAAGTAGCTAGAATCGATGCTAGTACCCTTCTTAAGGGCCTCGTAAGTTGTTTAGTCGAATTCGAGATAGTCGTCGTCGCCGCCCTTAGCCCTCCCTCTATGTTTAATAGGAATACGGTTAGAATTCCGAAAATCCGACTATACGATTATAATCGTAGGTGTTATCCTATGCCCCTTAACCCGGTTTACGGATGCCTATATGTTATTTATGTTTTACCGATTCTATAGGTTACTAGCCGTCTACTAAGCCAACGTTAGGCTAACTAAGTAGACTTTACGGATTACTAATATCTTAACAACGTAACGTCGTACATTTATTCTAAATATAGGGATCGACTCGCAATTATATAGTCTATTAGATCCGCGCCTAAAATTAATATATATACGTTATAGTATAATTTCGATGTTTACCTTAGCTAGCTAGTAACCTAATCCCGCCGTTTTTTACTAGACCGCTAGGTAGCGCGAGAAAAGCCGCTAATAAAAGTTACGCTAATCCGGATTCGTATACTAATAGAAAGTCAAGCTACGTAATAATAGAAAGTGCTTTAGTAATTTCGAGCAATATTTAGTAGGATAAAACGGAGATAGGGGGCACCTATAGGCATCCTATAGACTAATTACTTTATTAACGCCGAACGGACTATAGAGTTCATTTCGGGCGCGGACGCTTAAGTACCCCGGCGCGCTAACTAGGGAAATACTAACGAGCGGTGCCCTCTTAACTAGTAACCGGTGCCCTCTAATATTAGCTATTATCCTAGGTACTAGATATAGCTTACGTAATATCTATATAGTATTAGTATATCTATCTCGTAAACTCTGCCCTTAGCGCATTGTTATCGTCCACGGTATAGGAGGGTTTTATAGTATAGAGGGTAGTAGTTAGTATAAACGTGTATTTATCTATATAGCTCTTAAAACTGCCTCCCTTAGTTAGCCCTTATATTGCCGTATATATAGTAGTAGACGTTCGAAGGGCATTACCGTCGTCGAAGGTAGTAGTAGTTATTATCGTACTAGTACGGTAGAAGGTAGTAGTATTATATAGCTATATTACTACTAGCTATGTTACTACTAGCATTATCGCTCTTAGTAGAGCGCTCGCATCTATTGCTCGTTACGAGAAGGTGCCTATACTAATAGTTGTAGTCTAACTACGTATCGAATCGTAGTGTTATTTAGCTATATACTATAGCTAACTCTATAATACGAGCTATAAGGCGTATAAACGAGCGGCTAGCGTTGTTATTAAGGCTAGCTCTACGAAGGAGTTACGAGTCTACTCCTTCTACCCCTTCTACCCCTTCTACCCCCCCTTATACTACGCCCTTATCTACTATCCCTTATAGCCGCTAGTATGGTAGACGCTAGATAATTAGTATTACCGAACTCGAATGCTAATAGTTCTCGTATATTAGTATATCTATGCCCTCTACTAGCTCTACGCGCTCGTACGTTAGAGGCTCGGTTATTCGGTATTACGGCTAGCTCGTAGATAGAGCGGTTAATAGTAATTAGCCGTACTAATAGCGTAGACTACTTATCTATATACTAGTATCTATTATAAATATCTATAGTGTATTTAAAAGAGCCAGTAGTTATAAGTTCTATAATCTTATACTTATAAGGGCAACCCTAAGAGCTTATAAAATAGTACGTATACTCGGTTAGCGTAGATATCTTGCCCTCTTAAAGAGCCCTTAGTTTATTAACTATTAGTCGCTCCTACTCTATTACCTTCTATAACACCTTCCAGTAAATACCTCTACGTACCTATACGAACTAAGGCTTTAAAAAAGAGTTAGGGATCGCCTTAAACTCGGTCCTATAAGAAGCCTTAAGCTAACTATACTATAGAAGCTACTATAGCTCTATCTTAAGATATAGACCGAGGATATTATAGCGTTTACCGGCTAACTACTACTTAAGGGTAGAGTATATACCTTTACCTCTCGACGACGAGGTCTAGCTATAGGTAGTATATTAAGACGTTTAGTATACTACTAGCTTCTCCTTATAAGGCTAGTATTCGCGGTTAATATAGTCGTATAGCTTACTAACCTCCGGAGCCTAGTTACGAGCCTAGAACTTCTCGTTATTGTCGTTAAATTTAGCGACTATTACTAAGTCGATAGTACGCTTAAATGCTACTATAAAGTCTACCGCCGCCGGAGCGTCTACCTTATAGCTAGTAAGTTAGCTAGTCTACTCGTCGAGAGCTAGTATTTGCGGCCACTTCTTACGTGCTTATACCTATACGTTCTTAAAGACATACTAGCGGTAGACAATAGAGGGTATAGACGGAAACACCGTATCTAGTATATTTATTAGCCCTCGATCCCTATTAGTAATAAACAAGCCTAGTAATAGTAGTAGATTAGTAATAGTAGGATCAGTTATGCCGCTTAGCCTATAATATTCGAGTAGTAGGCTTTTAAACGACTAAGCAATCTATATATAGGAAACCTTATCCTTACTACTAACGATAGCGAAGCTAAGGGGAATCGTAAGGTTAGTACTAGTGCCGGAAACAATGTCTATTAACGGCCGGTTATAGCGGTTAGTTTTATACGTGTTGTTAAGGATAATATAGTCCGGATATTACCGATAAAACGGTAATATAAGCGGACTAAGGATAATTAGCCTATCGAGCTCCTTCTTATTATTAAGTTCAATCTTATAAGGAATCTTCTTGTCCTTAAGTAGCTTTATAAGAGCCTCTACGGCTATTAAATCGCCTTAAAGCTATTACCTTACGTACTATCGAGCATTACGAATATTAGTAGTAGTCTATATATAATCGCTACGGTTTTAAAGCCGTACGAGTATAGTAGTAACACTAGCATTAGCATATAGATCCTTATTAATAGTAGCCTTTATAGCCTCTCTACGCTCTCGTCGACGGTAGATTACGAAGGCTTAAGGGTCGCGAGCCTAGTACGTATACTACCGAGTCGTACTTCGAATAATCTACCGGCCGGTTAGCTACTTTATATCTTCTAGTATAATGTTTACCTTTATCGGATAGCTAATACTCGAGAGTTATTAGGGAAAGCTAAGGTATAGCCTAGCTCTAGACCTTAGGTAAGGTCGTTAGATAATACGACGCCGAGTATAGTAGCGAATACCACTTACGTAACATATAGTCGTATGTTAGGAGGTACGTATATACAACTTAATAATAGTAAGAATTAGTTTTATTACTAGTAGGATTACTAGCTAGCGTTCTATATACAACGATATCTTTATACTTCTTATAATTCTAATTCTTCTCTAAGAGCCCGTAGTCTATAGAACCTAATAGTAGACGAGATACCTACCGGCGAGCTACTTACTCCTCCTTAGCGAGCTATAAGCGAACGATAAGGGTCGGTAGTACTATCTAATTAATTAACTATATCGGTTCCTAATATAGAGATAGAGATTAATAAGCTAGATTAGGAAGCGGTAAGGCTTTCGGCGGCGCTTCGCTTATATAACGCTCGCGTCTACGTATAGGAGTTACGTCGTATAGCCGCCGTAGAACCGCCGGATAGAAGTACTCTAGGAGTAGGAGATAACGGCTTTATCGCTATAGCGGACTCTATTAAATATCGTCGTCGACAGCTTAGTTAGGATAGCATCGGGACTCCCGAGTCCATATCTAGCCTACTAAGCGCCGAAGTACTGCCTATAAGGGGCCTAGCCTCGCGTCTAACATTGAAAGAGCTAAGGAACTTTAAGGAAGAGAGTATTACTAAGAGTCGATAGTTCCTCCGTAAGCTCGAACTTATTCCTAAGCTCTTAGTAGATATATACTCGATAGAGAGGGAGAAGATCCTATATAGGGTAATGTACCTCGTAGGAGACCCGTAAGAGAAGTAGTACTAGAACTATAGTATAGCG
>JALRMM010000629.1:0-15687 GCA_026122155.1 Zymoseptoria crescenta
TCTATAGTAGAGCACTACTCTAGAAGCCGTTAAGGAGACATCGTAGTAAAGACCACGGCTAATAGCTCTATAATCGTAGTCGACATCTCGTCCGCGAGTGGTGTAGAGTTCTATGCGATAGCTCTTGCTAGCTAGAGTGCCCCTATTTGTAGTGCTACTAATTGTAGTAGCCTCGACTAGGCGCTTTAGCAAATAGTAAAGGCTTGAATCTTAATAGGTAGCTCTCACGGTAGCGTAGGCGTGTATTAACACTTAAACGCGGTCGATACGAACTTGCATTTTCGCTGGAGGCTAGTCGACGAGGTTCTTCCAGTAATCTAGAGGCTCGTTTATTATCCTACTTAATGCCGTTAGCTATACCGTATACTCTTTCCTCGGTATAGTTTGAGCCTAGCTACCGGAACGCTCTAGGAAAGACCCCCGAAGGTATAGTACCCACGATGCTCGGTGCTTTAGATTAGAGGGTAAGTAGCGTCGATGCTTACCGACACGGTGCTATTGCCGACTAGCGAAGTGTCGTCCGCGTCGAGAAGGGACGCCTAGTAAAGTCTATATATACTAATTTTAGTCTTAGCCGGCCCGGCGAAGGCTATTATAAGTCCTTCTAAAGTTGTTCTTCCCCTCTCCGGTACGTACTTACTACGCGTCCTAAGCCGACACTCGCTCGAACAATACTTATATCCTCGCCCTATCCGGCTCCTACGAAGATATATATACAACACGCCGGTTATTATACCCTCTATCGTTCGAGTACTAAGAAGTCGCGGTCTCCGGACGATAGGGCGAGAACGTATAGGTAGCCCGAGGCTCGCTATAAAGCAACTCTCGATCCATAACGTCTAGCGAACGCTCTCGTTAATAGACGGACTATATACTGAATTCTATACTTTAGTAGAGAGGATAGCGACACATCGCGGCTTAATCGCGACGACGTTTAGATCTAGGGCCTAGAAAGAGACGGTGTATATAGAGATTCTCCGGCATATATACTCTATATAGGACATAGATAGCCGCTTTTATATAACGATTAACTAAATATACACGCCTACTAGTCGGGCGGCGTTCGGATGCCTACTATTTAAGATATGTTAGAATTATCGGCGTCGCCGTTCGCGACGAGAGGCTAATTACGAGTCCGGTTCGTCGCCGGATAGAGCACCTTCTACTATTGTTACGCGAGATGTAAGGCTGCTCGACATTAACTTAGGATTAATAGAAGCCGCGCCTTCTGTTCTTTAGAGGGCTTAGGACCTAGTATCGATCGTCGATAGGGCCGGCAAGAAGAAGACGCTCTATCGGATGTGCGAGCTATATCGATCGTGGCCTAGCCTAGTGCCTCTATCCGGAGTAGACACCGATAGCCTCGAATTCGAGCGGATGCTATCGATCGTAGAGCTCGATTACGACTTCTAACGACGAGTCGAGGATATTGCTTAGTATAGCGACTCGGACGGCGTAGTTAGACAACTACAAGTTATCGACAATAGGAGGCAGTAGAGGGCGGTCGTAGCTTATCTACTATAATAAAAGAGTCCGCTTACCTTTATAATTTCTTCCCGTAGGAGATCTAATGCTAAGGATCGCGGACGTAGGGATACCGATTCCGGCGCTATCGGTAACTTAAGAACGAGTCCAGCTAGTATTAATGTTCACGGAGTAGGTTAGGCGTCCCGGATTAGTACGGATGCCCTCGCATTTTCGACGGGTGGAAGAGGAGGAAGAAGAAAGAGCTCGGTCTGGATTCGGTAAATAGGCTAGTACCACGGCATATATACACGACATCGAAATTAGTCTATAGCATATAAAGCGCGGTGGGCTTTACTGGCGATTACTTAGCATTGTAGAGTATTAGAGCATTCGATATATCTAATTAAGGCGTCTCTACCTAGTATGCCTATGTTATCCGAGCCTATGTTATTCGAGGTGTAGTAGTTTCTATAAGGCTATATCGAAGTATCCGGACTGCGACTCTCGATGTTCTCCTAGGCTACGCCTAATGCTTTTATGCGAATCCTTCCACGCTAGTATTAGCCTACAACTTTCCGATCGACGGAGGTATAGTACGGTTGTCGATACAGTTTGCCTATACCCCACCCGTTAGTAGAACTTAATACCGTATTTAAGCGCGGAGCTTATAAGGTCGGTGGACAAAATACAGTCTTAGTCCTCTAGCGAGAAAGCCTCGATAGGTTCTACATAATAAGCTTGGAATGTAAATACCTAACTGCCGTCTGGATCTTCCCGTGCTAGAATCTCCTTAAGCTTAGCTACGACGTCGCTCCTAGCGTGTTCGTACGGTAGATTAACTACGACGTCGTCGCGTTCTAGGAATTTACGACTTACTATTACTCGGTCTAGAAGATTCTTCGGGTTATAGCGGTTAAATGTCTAGCTAGGGCGGACGTCGTACTCGAATTTATCTACGAGTAGCTACGCGCTATACTAGTAATAGGAGGCAGGAGCGAGTGCTATAGTATAAGCTCTAGGAAAGAGGGTTAGCAACACGACAACTCCGTGCGTAGGCACCTCAAACATATAGTAGTATATATAAGACGCGGTATTAGTAATGTCCAGGCCCGGGCTTTCGGAAAGCTTTAAGAGCTGTCGATATGCTACGAGTACATAAGGGGTAATGTAGTTCAGTCTGCTAAGGTAAGGTTGGAGTTTCATTTAGATGTTTGCGCTCGGCATTAGCGCACCTCTAACCGAACTGGAACTAGTACTAATACGTATAGGGCGTTGTCAACTTACTAGCGAGTTACCGGTGAATTAAGCCGTGCTTTTGTTTTATAGCACCCGGCTAAATTTGACGAACGATAGCTACGAACTAAGAGGAGACACGTACTACATCTTGCACAACCGAAGAGCATTAAGTAAGGTATGTAGAGCAATAGTGCACGTTGGACGGATTGGTATTAAAGTATCTGCATATACTATAAAGGTTGCTCCACGGTCTGCCGACTTCCTAGCACTCCATGCGATATTACTAGCCTATATCCCAATTGCCTCGCCTTATGCCACGTTACTAGCTTACTTAATGCACCGGAGGTTTTAACACTGCCGAGAAAGCTTTATGCAACTTTAATTGTCCGCTCGCGGAGGGCCCCTAAATGTTTATAAGTATTATGCGACGAGACTAGGGAAATAGATTCAACTAACTTTCTTATAGGAAGAAGCGGAAATAGTAGTTAGTATTTAGCGAGCGGTCGAGTACGATCTTAAGAAGCTGAAGTAGGACACTATCTAGCGGCTTATCCGCGAACTAGATAAACTATAGGCAGTCGCCCATCTCCGCCGACAGCTATAAGACTTAGGTAGCGAGCTTAGTGCCTTCTTAGACGCGAAAGTCGGGGTAATAGAGGACTATAGTGCCGAGAGCGGAGTTACGGCGACCGACGAAGACGAGGCGAAGAGACATAGTCGACGCTAATATTTAGAATAGCGTGCTACGCTATAGTTAGATCGTAGGAGATAGCGCATGTAGGCGGTACACACCTTTATAAGCTATAAGAGGTTCGGATGTGTTAGTACGTAGGTTAGCGCTGCCGCGGAAGAGTTATTGCGGCAATAGTTATAATGTTTAGAGGAGGGTAGTTCGCAAAAGGTCGGTAGTTAAGCTAATAGTAGAACAAACGGACTAGCTAACGAAGAGGGATGTCGTTATACGCAAACGGCATATGCAAGCATATAAGTAGATAGTTAATAATAATCGCTGCTACTAGGTAACTCAAGCGCCTTTAGAGGTATACGGGGTAAGTTAACGCCGCCGGTGTCGATTTATTTAGTGTAGGTAAAGTCGGATTGTCTAATTTGCCGGTATTAGGTGGATTAGCTCCGATTTATAACCGCTACAATAAAATACAACAGAGAGGGAGAGATACAACTATAGGTCGCCGTGTTAGGTTAGTAACGCTCAGTTTGGGTTATTCGAGGTATGCTAACTCGTAATAAGAACGCTTATAATAGCTACCTTAGCCGATGCCTCCTCTAATCGAGTTTCGACGGCTACCTTTGAGTCCTCTTATCCCGTCCGCTAAGTAACGCTTCCGCACGTATAGTTTTGCTAATCGAGGAGCGACGTTAGCACGCTGTACGAGGTTGTATATACTCTATACACATACCGGCCAGACTGTTCAAAGTCGTGGACAAATACTCCATATATCCTACCTAAAGCGAATACTAAGGGCGTCCTTAAGTATTATTATTCGCAACGAATTTATGTGTTCTAGCGGGAAGTAGAGCACGACGTTACGATCCGGGAAGTCCTCCACGGCCCTAGCGACGACGTTAACGATGTTAGTAGCTCGTAGCCCGAAGAGTATCGGAGAGTAGCGAACGCTAACGATATCGACGGCATCCGGCGTATTGTCCTATTCTCTTAGATAACACGTAACAATGCTAGTGCGGTGAATATAGATACGATTATGCGCGCGGGCACGTCGTAACTCTCGGGTCGAGTTGGGTGGAAGATAGCGAAGTATAGCGGCTAGTAGTTGCGGAGCGAGAGAAGCTATAGGTATATTAGTATATATCCATCGACTGCGGATAGGACTGCGCGAACCTGTCGATGCTAGGAATAAGCGACGGCCGAGGTTATGTCGCCGTTAAAGGTAATTAAATTAGGCCGAAATTAAGAACCTAACAACGAAGAAGGGGATTTGCAAACGCTGTAAATAACGTACGGGAGACGATGTTATTAGTCCACCGGCCGTAAGAGAGGTCTACGGAGGGTAGTAAGTTAGAGTCCACGAAACGTTAGCATCTTGCGAGGACTACGGTAATGCGTATATATACCTAGCGTAGTGTAATAGGGGTTTCTCCGTTCTAAGTAGGATATTAAACGACGGAGTGCTATCTTAGCGACCACGGTCGGCTAAAGCACCGAAGGCTATAGAGTGTGTAATAAAGTTACAGCGCTTAATACTAATATCGTACTTCTCGTACAAGGAGCGGCGAAGCTTACGGGCGACCTCGAATATGTTACTCCTATAGAAGCGAAGCTTAATATTAGTATCGAGCTACTCTTTATAGCACGCTATAAACGCCTTAATAATACCGTAAGGATAACTGTCGTTAAAGATATGTGCGGGTTTAGTAGTAAACTTAAACTCAACGGTGAATGTGCCCGTCGGTCGATTAGCTTAATATATCGCTACGCCGAGTACTATAATAGCGCTACTAGGAGTACATTAGAAGTTGCATCTGTAGCGCATTATATGCGCTCACGTACTAATAGTAATGTCTATTAATAGAGCCGGATATGTTCTTCTAAGAGGGTATAACCTAAAGACGGAGGTAATGTTAATGCTAAGGAGGTGCGGTTGTTAGATTAACCTTTTTGGGAAACTTTTTGAAACGTTGCATGTGCATTAGATAAATACAGAACTATCGATAACCGCCCACAACCGGCTTAATCTCAACCTAGCGGCAATCGTAGATAGCGTGGATACTTATAAATACTAAAATGCAAATTAATCGACAGCTTGTTACCGGCGTAGGATGTAGAATAAACAAGTCGGTGCTTCTTAAAGTTATAACCCTAAGGTAAGTCAAATAACCCCAAGGTGAGTCTAATAACCCTAAGGTGAGCCTAAGACGTCCGCTTCGGGAAATATTAGGGGCGAATTCGGGAGCTTAAGTTAACGTCGACTTAGCGGCGAGTTAAAAGCTTATAATCGAAACTAGAAATTCCACGGTATCCGATTACTATACACGAATTACCGAACATGTTCTCTAAGTAGCGACTTAGTAACCCTAAGCAGTGCTAACTAGCTACTTAGGAGGTAGTAGTAAGGTCGTCGCGGAGGTTAGTGCCCCGGGTCTATATACGCGCGATAGTAAACCTTATAAGGTCGGTACGCGTTTGAAAACAATACGCTCTACTACTTCTAGTTAGTGTGCACTATTCTTCTCCGACGACTTACTAACACCCTTTTAGCATACTAGCCGGAGATAGTAGTACATCTAACCCGACATAATACATAACGGTGCGTATAATTATTTATGGACACGATAGAGACCTTACATTCCTATAGGCAATAGCATCCGAACACCCTAAGGAAGGTCGCGAGAAGAAGCGTCTACTAAAACCGTTAAGCTAGTTACTCTCGAGGACCCCGACCTCTTCGTCTTTATCGGCTACAACGTAGGTAGCTAAGCAGCGTTCGGAAACTCCTACTTATTTATTATTATTATTAGCAAAGCAATCCCGCAAGCCGACTACAACAATTCTAACCTTATTACTAGGCTCGTCCGATACGAGGTATCCCGCTTCCGGGTCTTCGAAGAGGTTACGGTCCCGGTCTCTATCTATAGGGTCCTTAGATTAAGAACTAGATAGCGATCTACGCTATACTAAGAAGAGGAGCAGGGTACGTTGTGGACTAATATCGTATATACATGTGTAGCAAACGCTAATAGGTTATTCGATAGATCGATAAAGAGCGCTCGTAGCCGGCGGCCTACTCTCGAGGGCCTAGTAAGCCGCCTATAAAGTCCAGTAACGGTAAAGGCCAACACGATAGTAACGAATATAGCAGCAACGACGACGATATCGATTCGGCTAGTACCGGCGAAGGGGATAGCGAGCTCGAGTATTAGTTTACTAAGACTACTAAGGGGGAGAAGAACTAGGCACCTCTACCCGGCACACCTTTTTATAACGCTTTCTATAATGCGTATGTTTAGCTATAGGCAATACACGCTACTAGTGCAAAAGGATGTCCAAGTGTAAGTCCTATATGCATAAAAGATTAGGTTAACACCTCCGCTAGGCGGTGCTAGAAGGAAGCGCGAGAACAATACTATAAACGGGATAAGGAAGTCGAGCTTCCGAGGCGACTATCCGAAGAGGCTATCTAGACGGTAAGTCTATATAGCTACCTGCCCTAACTACGCTAACTAGGTAGATACGAGAATTACTCCGCTAGTTCCGTAGTAAGGTTGCGAAACAGGTCCGCGCCTATATACTCTTAATTCCCGGCACGCCGGTTAAAGCTAGTAGTAGAGAGCGTATACGCGAGTGGGCGGCCGCGTAAATAAAGCTAGAAGAGCTAATATTTGAATGCAAGAACGGAGAACTAGTAAGTCGCCGCTATCGTCCAATCCGACTCGACTAACCGGAAAGTCCAAACGATACTAGTCGGACGGCGTCGTCGGCGCGGTAAGGTACGCGTTCTTCTAGGATAAAGGTCTCGGCGTTCGATCGGATATAGCCGGCCTTTTTAAGAAAGTCACACCGTTTATGCTAATTAGCATATATGCCTATATACACGCATTCTACTCGATCTAGTCGACTCCGACGACAGCTCGCAATTTAGATAGCACCGTTCGGTACCCTACTGTTAAACTAGTACATCTCTATAGAATTTTCAAGTTCAAGCTACGTAAATGGGACTCTTAGATATAGAAGCGATAGGATGCCGTTCTAGAGTACGTTATATTAAAAGTGCGTAAGGAGCTTCCTCGACCCTACGAAGACAGCCTTTCTAGCAACATTAGCTAGTTCGCCTATACTATAGACGGCGTGCCGACTATAGAGGACATGGACTCCGACGCGGACGATAATAGTAATAATAAGGGTAATGCTATAGATAATACCGGAGGTATGCGAAGTAGCCCGCCCGCCTACCTAGGCGGGCTCGTAACTAGGCCTATAACCGCGAAGGATACAACGCTAATTAGAGATAGTGCGTACGGTACGAGCGAGGTTAGCGACGATAGTAACGAAGGCCTAGCGGATGCGCCTAGTAGTCCGATAGCGGGTAAGGAGCGAGGAGGGGAAGATGCTAGAGAGGCGGACTTATTGTTTACGTAAGTGCACTAGCGCCGAGTCGTAATAGAGCTAACGTCCTCGATAGTCGTACGGTACTAAGCGGTGCTAGTACTAGTAGTCCGATAGCGGATAAAGAGCAACGAGGGAAGGATGCTAGAGGAGTAGACGCATCGTTTACGTAAGCATACTAGCGCTAAATCGCGCCGGAGCTAACACTCTCGATAGTCGCGCTAGTCTAAGCGGTAATAAACTATAGGCTCCGAATAAGCGTGGAGAAACTTAAGAGCATAACGAGCAAGGCGGTATAGAGGACGACGAGGACGAAGTTCAGGAACCGGAGGAGGACGAAGAGTAAGTTGTAGCAAGACGATGTAACCACGTGCTAACCGGGATGTAATAGTAGACATAACGGCCGGCGCGGCGAGGGCTATTCCGCTTCTTAATCGAGTAGTAAGGATAGAAGGTACGGTAAACTATTAGCCCCACTAACATTAACTTTGTCTAACGCTCTCGCAGCTACGACGACTACATCTACCTATAGGGCGACCAAATAGACCCCGATACTACCAAGTAGGTAGTTCTAGAGCGGACGGTCCGACGAGCGATCGGAAGGCTAACGGAAGAGCTTGTATAGTAGTGCACTTTGTAGGAGAAGTCGAAGTAAAGGGGGAACAAAGGGTAGAACGTTCTATAGCGAGACAAGGCGTTTAGTAAAGGACTATAGAAAAGGACGTATTAGGACGAGTTTAGGACATTAAGCCAAAGGAGGACAAGAAGGCTTTATATCGAGCTGTCCGGGTTTAACGACAAGTAGTGGATACTATATAGCACCAATACGAGTGTGTGAATCCGACTATGCCTATAGACACTAGTTAACGCAAAACCGGCTAGATACTACGACTAAGGCAGCTAATGTAGACGTTGTGTTACCTACCGCGGAGTGAACGCTACATAGCGCTCGGTTATAGTCAAGCCGTGGGCGACTGCTAGTAAACTCGAACTATAGTAGTCGCCAGCAAAACGTCTACGTAGTAGGTCGACGGTAACTTAACGCCGAATTACTAAAGAGCGGTCGCTAGCAAAACGTCCACATGTTAAGTTAGCGGTAACTTAACGCTAAACTAGCGTATAGCTATAGCTGTGAAATAAGAAGAAAAGAGCGACGAACTTGTAGGAAACAAACTCGTATAACAAGGGCTTTACGACAGCATTTCGTAAATATTATAAGTAGAGAAGGAGTAGTTTTCCTAGACTTTACGAGGCGCGAGCGAGGCGCGAGCGAGGCACTCGGGGACATATGTTTCATGCGAGGCGCGTAAGGCGGGCGAGGCGAGCGAGGCGCTCGCTAGCCTCGCGTTTTGGATTTTCGTAACGAAGGAAGTAGGGCTATCGGTTAACATTAAGGAAAGTAACTACCCTATATTCGCCAACTATCCGCCGAGTGCTCTCGGACTATAGATTAACTACGAGACTAGCTATTAGGAGCATAGGCTACTATCGGGGTTTAGAGCCCGGAATGGATTTATCGAAGAAGACGAAGTCGATAATAAGGATAAGACTAGCCTCGGCCCAATAGTAAAAGAACTATGCATTATTATCCCTCTAGGGCGTACGAGGGACCTCTACGAAATCCCTAGGGAGGCTAAATTCCTTTTCGATAACCACGACTATGTTATTGTTCCCTTACCTATTATCGAATGCGTAGTTAGGCCTAGGAACTTCCGGGAAAGGAAGGCGACGATTAATAAAGGATCCGAGGGCAACATTATGTACTAGGAGGTAGTTAAAAGAGCGGGCCTTAGCATCCGTACCTATAAGTCTATTACTATAAACACGGTTAGTAGATAGGCTAATTTCCTTAGGATTGCGGAGAAGGTTCCTATCGAGGTAATAGGTGTCCTAACCTATTTATCCTTCCTCGTTATAAGATAGGCCCCTTTCCTACTTAGACGCCCCTAGGTAAGGTAGGTCCGCCTTATCTCGAAAAACTGTAACGACGGATCCCTAGAGTGTACTATTACCTAGCTCGACGGGACAACGACTATATAGATAGTAGTCGAAAGTACGGGTCCGAGATATAGAACGACCGCATCCTTCTATATACTAAAGTCGGGAAAAGCCTAAGCTACTAACACGAGTCCGGGAACTCGGTAGCTACGTTTAACTACCCGGAGGATTATCTCCAAGTATTAGGTACCCGACTGCCGGTCTAGATTAAGTCGTAGAGGCTAGAATCTTTTCCAGACTAGTAGTCTAGGAAAAGGGAAGCGGTAGTAGCGCCGGTATAACCCTCGGATGCTCCGAAGCCTTTACTAGACTAGCGGTCTAGGAAACACCCGATTAGCTTTTAGGACGAAGTTAGGGCCTGGGACGAGTACAAGGTAGTTACCTTAGAAGAATATACACTTAACCCTAAGAGGACGTGTTGGGAAACCGAATCCTAAGCCCGCATTGCGTCCTAGCTTCTAGAATAGTCTAATATACTCGCTACGGATCGGGACATTCGAGCTCGGTAAGTAGACGTAGCAGTAGGTAACACCTTTACCCTATATAAGCGAAAAGCCGACAAAGTTAAGCCTATAGAGGCTAGTATCTATAAGATAGGTGGAAAGGGCCCCGGAGGGATCTTTAACTAGAAAGACAAGTATCTTACGAGAGAGGCCCTACTACTAAGGAGTAGCTACCCCTAGGATTACAAGTACCTTATTTAGAAGTTCTTAACAATCGAACGCGGATCGAGGCTTACGGAGGACCGAATAGGAAGCTTTAAGACGATAGTAAAGCTAAGTCCCGAGGAGTTAGAGCTTTTTTATACCTATCTATTTAGGCGAGAGGAGGCACTAGCATAGGACTTTTTACATATTAGTCGACTTAACCCGGACGTCTCTCTACTAGTCGAGATTCGAACGATACCCTATAAGGCCTAGTAGTATAAGAACTTCTATATACCTACTACATTAGAAAAGGTTGTTATTGGAATAGTTAAGGAGCGAGCCTTAAACAAAGTAATCGAGCCCTCCTATGCTATATACCGCAACCCCTAGTTTATAGTATAGAAGAAGCCCGACAACCCTAAGCCCGTACGTGCACTACGGACTCTACCGCACCTAGGAGGGGAAGGGATTATTAACTAGCCTAATACACCGGAGGTACCTAAGGAGAAGAAATACCGGCTAATTAATGCCGCGATCGAGGTAAACCGGGTTACTATAAAAGATGCGAACATGCCGCCGGATATAGACTCCTTTTTAGCCGACTTTACGGGTTGCACTATAGCCTCCCTTATTAACCTCTTCTCTAAATATAACTAAATACCCCTAGCCGAGCACTGTCGCGACCTAACCTCCTTCTTTATACCGCTTAGGCTTTTTCGATAGACCGGCATCCCTATAGGGGGCACAAACTTAGTAGCTTAGTTCCAGAGGATTATAACTACTGTTCTCTAAGACTATATAAATAACCGAGCTCGCCCCTTTCTAGATAATATTAGAGTTAAAGGGACTAAGTCTACATACAATAATAAGGAAGTAGAACTAGGTATCCGGCGATAGATTACCGAGCACATTACGAATCTCGACTAGGTTCTTACGGATATCGAGAGAGCTAGGCTTACTATCTTAGCACATAAGTTAAGATAGTTCGCTACCGGAGTTCTAATTGTCGGATACGTCTATAACATTAATAGTAGGCACCCCTTAGAGGCTAGGGTAATTAAGATTGTCGAGTAGCCTACGCTAGAGAACCTAAAGGAGGTCCGAGTTTTCCTCGGAGTAGTAGTATACTTCCGAATCTAGATACCTCGATATACTTAGGTTTTAGCACCCCTATACCTCCTTATACGTCCGGATGTGTTCTAGAGCTAGACCGAAGAGCAAGACCTCGCAATAAGTACTCTTAAGAAAGCACTAGTAACCGCCCCTACCCTAAAGACGATTAACTACGAGAATGGAGGGTAGATTATCCTAGCTATCGATGCATCGGGAGATGGATTTAGGGCTATACTAATGCAACGAGACGTCGACAACCCTAAGAAAAGACACCCTATACGATACGAAAGTGGAATCTAGAAGCCTAGGGAGCAGGCCTACGATGCTAGGAAACTAGAGTGCCTCGGAGTCCTTAAAGCACTAAAGAAACTCAAATCCTACCTATATAGTGTACACTTCCTCCTAGAAGTCGATGCGAATACACTAGTGCACTAGCTAAATAGGGCACCGACCGACCTTCCTAATGTAGTTATAACTAGATAGGTTGCATAGATTCGCCTCTTTGATTTCGAAGTAAAGTACGTCTCCGGAAAAACCCATAGTGCTACTTATACACTTTTACGCCGACTAAGGACCGCATCCGACGATATAGATAACCTATATAATAAAGATTATAAGGACATAATCGATGTAGCTCTTTATGCTACCTACGCTAACAGAGTGGAGGCTAATAAGGCGACACCGGAACTAATCGAGGAGCTAGTTAAAGAGAATGTCGATAGTACCTACTCTAACTTTTATAGGGACGTTACATACTACTTGCTTACCCTCCGACGGCCGAGTAGTGTAAATAAGAATGCCTAGTATGCGTTCAAGAAGCGTGTAGCTCGCTACCTCGTTAGAGAGCGCTGCCTTTAGTATTAGAAGAGGATTAGCAAACCCCTCTATCGAGTAATTAATAAGGAAAGTAAGTAGAAGGACATTATCCGTAGGCTACACCGAGATCCTACGTCCGGACACCGGGGACGGGAGGGTACCTACTAGAAGATAGCATACCGGTACTTCTAGTAAGGGTTGTACGACCAAGTGCGATCGTTCGTTAGTAGGTGCCTAGAGTGCCTATATAGAACAGTAGGACCGGCGAGTGTCTCCGAGCTATACCCGCGCTATAATAGCTACGTCGGAGAATCCTAGCATATAGATGTCGTACATATCGACAGCTTAGGAAGTATCCTTATAGCTCGAGAGGGACTTACCGGCTAGCCGGAAGGGAAGGTTATTAACAAGGGGGCTAGATAAGGAGTCTCCTCCAAATAGTGTGCGAAGTTCCTTTTCGAGGATGTCTTCTTACGGACTAGAGCATATCGACGTATCTTCTTTAATAGAGGACCTAAGAACATAGGAGAAGTGCCGGAGCTACTAGCCTAGATAGATACCAACCTTAGTAGAGTTTCTATATATTACCCGGAGGGCAATAGGATCGTTAAAAGGGGTTACCCTAATATACTCGACGTTCTTTCGAAATGTATATAAGGGAAGCTTACCGGCTGGAGGAAGTTCTTCTATGTAGCTCTCTAGGCGGATCGAACTACTATCCGGAGATCTACCGGCTATACGCTAGCGAGCCTCTTCTACGCCTTTAATGTAGTCCTACCTATCGAGCTTAGGTACGAGTTCTAGAAGGTTATTAACTAGAAGGCAGTTCGAACGACGGAGGAGCTACTCGCCGCACGGGTTAGATAGATACTATGCTTAAAGGAGGAGCTTAATAAGGCGACCGCACACTAGTAGAGGATAAGAGAGGTGCAGAAGAGCTACTTTAACGACACGCACAATATTAACTACTCTCCGCTTAAGAAGGGACAGATAGTGCTACTAAAGAGGGGTAAGCGCAAATCTACGTATAAGAAACTCTCCTTTAGATAGAAGGGCCCCTTTCGCATCTTCCACTCTAACTACTATACCGGAACGTATCGCATCTCGGAGCTAGACGGATTAGTGCTATAGGGTACCTAGTTACGGGACATGCTACGAAAGGTTCCTAAGGAGTATCTGGATAAGGTAGAAGACGATGCTTATAAGAGGGATAATTAGCCTTAGTAGCTAGCTAGTATCGAGGATACTAGATATAGCCCGACCCCTACCTAGGATAAGGCCCCTAAAGCCCCCCCCTTTTAGCGAGAAGGCGCACTAGAGCCCCTAAGCATTAACGGGCGAGTTCGAGAAGCATCTATATCCCCTAAAGAGCGACTGCAGTACTAGCGGCTATAGGCTGCTAACCCTAGGTATTTGCTAGACCAGCCGGACGTTTGGTCTAAGAAACATTTCCGACTACTAACGATAGACACCAAACCCCCGACTGTTTCTAATAGGCAACAGCATTATCCGACAATAGCACCTACGCCTTTTTTTTTCGGGTTAGTAGGGGAGGGAGTTAAAGACAATTCATAAGCAAGTATTACCCTTCTAACAATTAATTACGCCGGATTATATACCGCCTCCGACATTCACAAACACCTACTACAATTACTTGCAAAACACTATAATTAGCTGCTCCTTAGACAATTAGAAGGAGTTAAAGAAAATTCATAAGTAGATATTACCCTTCTAATAGTCGAGGACAATTACGCCGGATTATATGCCGCCTTAAACATTTACAAACACCTACTACAATTACTTGCAAAGCACTACAATTAGCTGCTCCTTAGACAATTAGAAGCGCCCTTAACAATTACCGAAAAATTCACGTATATTACCGGCTTAGCCCGTCCCTACTGCTATAAATACCTCCATTTCCGCACTTAGCTCGACAACCTCTACCTCCTTAACACCTACTACATCTTCTCTCTTCCCTTTCCCTTTTTCTTTATACTATTAATTATTACATAACCTATACGCACACTCCTATACCTTACTTAATTACCTCCGACCGAGCGTATCGGCGTAACCTACTAATCGAGCGTAACGAGCGCGTAACAATACCTATTACTAGAAGCGCAACGAGCGCGTAATAGTACCCGTTACTAGAAGCGTAACGAGCGTACCTATCTACTTAGTAACAAGAACGTTACCTCGCCGGTATAGTCTACGTACGAAATAGCGGACCAAATTCGGAAGATCGAGAGTAGCCTCTAAACATCTACTACGTTTACGGGTAAGGTGTAGCGCGCACTTCGGGCTACATATAGCACTAGTAACTCGGATAAGCTATCTAGGCTCGTAAAGAAGCTACCGGAGAAGGATCGACAGTAGATTCTTTTAAGTATTGTTCGTGCATTTAAATAGGGAATGGAAGGTGTCTAGGAGTTTATTTCGAAGATCTGGGATCTCTATCTCGAGTTTAAGACTCCACTTCTTCTCGTAGACGGGCAGGAAGTTAAGGGGGAGGACAACATAGGCACCGCTTTCCCGAACCTAAGGAGGGTAGCTACCGTTAGAAAAGAATCTCGTAATAGGAAGAAGTCGGTATAGGAGGCCTATTAAAAGGTCTAGGGCGACGCTGTTATAAACAAGAACCCTAAGCTTAAGAAACACATCTAGCTATCCGAGAACATAGCTAAGTAGGTCTAGCGCGTAGCGAATACGTATCCCTTATAGATAGGTAGTAAGGATAGAGACTCTATAGCGCATCTACTATCGTACGAGCTACTCTATCGACACCTTCGAGGCACCTCGCGGGGAGTAAGCCTAGTAAAGGGGGAGTACGTTACGAGGGACTTTATAGCTATAGCCGATAGGAAGCTAGATCGTCTATCGTAGGAGTAGTACGATAAGTTTAAGAGCAAGTTCGGCCTACACTTCGACAGCCGCGGCTGGGTTTTCGATAAGGCAGCTTAATCTACTACTATAGCTTCCGGCTCCGGTTCCACGGTAATCTCTAAGGCTGCTCCGTAGAAGTAGATCGACGCACCTCCCGCTATAAGCACCCGCTCCTATACTACTAGCTCGAAATAAGGACCTCCGTCCCCTATTACCCTACCCGACCGCACTACTCCTTTCTCCAACACCCTATTAGGATTAGGACAGCTAGTCTCCGGACTAAAGACCCCTACTAGGGACCGACGAAACTTATAGCTAACTACCCCCGGTAGTGCTAAACTAGAAGATAGTATCTAGGGAGCTACTTCGCCTACCCGAAAGACCGGTCGAGCACGCTTACTTTCGATTGCTATTAGCGAGTCTTAGCTCGCTACTAGTGTTATTCTA
>JALRMM010000630.1:0-15667 GCA_026122155.1 Zymoseptoria crescenta
GAGGCGATGGATTATATCCTAAAGCCGTTAAGAAAGCTCGGAGAGGGCGAAGGCATAGACGTCCGGTATGCGGACGGGCTAACCCGGCGCTACTTCCCTTGGATCGCGGTTATGTCGATTAACTATAAAGAGCAAGTGCGGGTTATAGGCGTTAACTTAACGAACTATTATCTACTCTACCAAGTACATCTAGACGAGCGTAAAGACCTAGAGGTCTGGGCACCACCGCGGATAGTAGCTTACACGTAGAAGCTTATATATAACGCACGCGCGGCTTACCGGAAGACGGAGAAGATAGGGACATAGGGTGTTTATAACATCGACTGTTTTGCGTTCGGTTATCCCGGTGTTAACATACACCGTTCCCTAATAGTCGACATCCTACATTAGCTACTTAAGGGCGTGCTAATACATACAACGGGCTGGGTTAGAGACCTGCTCGAGGAACAGATGCCTACGAGACAAACGAAGCGTTTCCGACGGGCTAAGGATACGTTTAAGCGATAGAAGGAGTAGGCGAATGTATAGCTTATCGTCGACTTAATTATTAACAAGCGATTCGTAATAATCCTAGTGTATACCGACCTACGCGTCTTTAGCTAGTTTACCGAAGTTAAATAGTAGATAGGGAAGGAATAGAAGAGTCTACTACGCGCGATGCTACCGGTGTTTGCACCGTTACTCGAAGAAGTAGGTACGATCGATGCCCTCCGGTTCGTGCGCGCGATAGTAGACTTTATTATTCTCGCTAGCTATACGAGCCACGACGACGACACCCTCCGATACATGCAGTTAGCCTTGTTCCGGATAAACTAATACAAAGAGTGCTTCCGCAAATATAGGGAGACTAAGAAATAGAAGCGGGATAGAGAAGACGGCACCTTTAACTTCCCGAAGTTCTACTCTATAGTATACTACCCGGAGCAGATTATTAACTTCGGCAACGCCCCGGAACTCGCATCTAACCACGGTAAACACAAATATGTTGAGTTTGTAAAGAGGCCCTTCGAGATAACTAATAGGAAGGCCGGGTAGGAGGATTAGGTAATAAACGCCTACGAGCGGATGTTAAACATATAGGCACAGTTCGACATCGGCTATAGTGCTCGTAAGGTAACACTACTTGAGCGAATAGAACAATTAGTCTATGCGACCGAGCCTATTAGACCTCGGCCGCCGGAGATTCTGTTCGGGTAGAGTGCCTCGAAATGCTAAAGAGAACATAGTAACAAGACGTAGACCAAGGTTAGTATAGTTCTAATGCACTTCGAGAGGGACATAGCGAGAGACTTTAGGCGCTTACTAGCCGTATTCGTAAGGGAGCAAAGAGGGAACGGAACGAATACTAAAGAGCCTAATATACTAGAGCCAGATAATGCATAGGCGGACGACTTAATAGTACAGTTCCATAGAGGATTAAGATACTAGAAACGGACCGGCAAGGTAGGCGATAACATAGAAGCACTAGGCGAGGATTACGTTAGGTGCGTGCCGAACTGGTAGAACATTAATAGCAACGCGCGATACGACTTCTTATAGGTACATAAGTACCGCGCGCGACCGGACGGGTCCTATAACGGCATTGCCTTTAAAGGGCGGTTGCCGGTACAACTTCGCTACGTAGTGTCGATCCGCGACGATACCTAAATACTAGTAGTAATAGATACTACGACAAGGGACGTCGTATATAGAGAGAGAAGGCGTAAGATGTAGAAAGCTCCTATATACTAGGCAGCCTTCGTCGAGCTTTTCGAACCCTAGGATGCACATAGTCTTCTAGATCGGATTCACGGCATAACGACAATTAAGCCTCGAAGGAAGGCGGCAACGCGTAGTATCCTCTAAGGGTGGCGGTTCTACTCCTTGCTATCGATATATTATAGCATCCACATAATGCTAGTCGACGAGAATGCACTAGAAGGGGAGAGGTATATTAACAATACCGCCGACTTCGAGTCCTACAACTTCCTATAGGAGACGAACTAGGAGGCTAATGCAGCGTTAGATACGTATAAGCGCAAGGAGCAACGGATTAGGGAAGCGAGGGCGAAAGCACGTTACAAGCGAACTACAACAGCTAACGAGGAAGTGAACACGACTAGGAAGCGCATAAGGATACATCGGGGTTAAGGGCCTTTCTTAGTCCTGGACTCGTAACTCACCGCTAGATTAACGCTAATTCAAAAGCCTAACACGTGCTAAAAAGATATCCGGCTAAAGTTAAGTATAGCTTATGCAAACGCACGGCTTGGCCACGGGTTATTTTTTACTCGATTGTAGCGCGACGCACTAAGCCTTACATTAACCTCAACACTACGACCAACCTCGTGCTACCAACCGCCTAGAACTCGCTCAAACTACGTTCACCTCCACCTCTAGTATAGCGTTGCTAGGGCAGCTACCGTTCCAATTCCCGGACATGTCTAGCGGATAGAGTCTTTACGACGACAGTAAGTTCACGAACTGCCTTCTACAATTACAGCTTCTCTAACACCTCTAGTAAACACCGAAATTATGTTCACAACTTAAGGCGTAGTGTATGCCGACTAACACTTAAGTAAGATTAGCGCCTCGAACCGACCTCCTATTTACGATAGGCTTATTAACGACAATTGCCTCCGCGCCTCCTTCGAATATAACTTTAATGTGCGCAAGAAGTCTAAGGCGATAGTAAACGTCTGCGCGAATGTTAACGCTCTACCCGCTATAATCGGCTAGATCTCCGTGAACCGCTTCGACAACGTCGAGACTAGATAGTGCAAGCGGTGCCTGCACGGACATAGCCTCTACTTCGAGTGCATTATAGTAATAGATAGTGCCGGCATAGAGATGTTCGACGGCGCATGCATAAATTGCGTCGTTGCGGGAGTTGTAAAGAAGTGCAGCCTTAACAAAGGTGCGTCTATTTGAGGAATGCAATGCTTCCTATTATTAACCTACTATAGCCCTCAAGCCGCGCGTTAGTATATCCGTTGCGGACACTTATTCGATTCGTCTTACACGCCGCTACGTCCGCGTACCTATCACGGAATATAGTAGTTATAGCAGCGAAGCCGACCTCCGGAGCCTCGTAGCCGACTTAACGGCCTACCTCTATAAACTTACTAATACCTTAAGCCGCGGTAAGCCACTCGAGATTAGGGCTTTGGCGAGAGGTCGTGTCTTTAGCGTCTATAGAACGAAGAATAAGGAAGAGATGCCGGATAGTAGTGCTAAGTCGTCTGCTAGCGAGAATAAGGATAATAACAGCTTCGACATTAGCAGCGATGCCGGTAATAGCAGCGACGGAGGGGGTAATAACGATAGGGACACCGGTCGCAGTGCCGATAAGGGTGGACAGAATAGCAATAGTAAGAGCAAGGACAGTAGCAAAAAGAGGAAGGTTGGCAAAGGCGACGGTTTATATAATAGTAACGAGTTAGATAAAGAGTCGGACTTCGAGCCTAGCGATAGCGGTAGCGATGGCGACGATAATAATAAAGACGAGGTAGCGAAGTTGGCTCTATTGCACCCGCGTCTAGTAGACTAGGACATAGACATGCTAATTTGAGATGTAGAGGGCTGTGTTGCAGCCGCGAGTAGAGGATAAGAATTTGGACTTGCTACTTTAAGGAGTGCAAGGCACGACCAGGGGTTTAGTAGGTAGTGTAGCATACGCGTCGACGCCGCCGGCCTAGAGTAGTAATGCGATAGCACGTTAAGACTACGTAATTCTATCCGGTTAACGTTCGGTGTATCTCGTAGTAAGTAGTCGTGCTGCGAATAACTAGTAGATGTCGTTAGCGCAAACAATAGTTAAGTATGTTAACTGCAAAGAACAACGCGCGACTCGGTAGTGACTTGATATATATATATTGCGAGCGACCGGCCTCGTAGTTGCCTCGTAGTCGACTTGCGCGACTTGCTAGACTCGGCCGACTCACTAGTAACTCGCTAGTAACTCAGGTGCGACTCGCTAGGCTCGCACGCGACTTTATGTAGACTACAAAGAACAACGCGCGACTCGGTAGTGACTTGATATATATATATTGCGAGCGACCGGCCTCGTAGTTGCCTCGTAGTCGACTTACGCGACTTACTAGGCTCGGTCGACTCACTAGTGACTCGCTAGTAACTCAGGTGCGACTCGCTAGGCTCGCACGCGACTTGCTAGCCTTGCCCGCGACTCGCAAAATCGCTGGACTCGCGTTTTGGATTTTCGTAACGAAGAAGGATAGTACCCTTAACTTCCCTCTATTCGACTAGCTAGCAAATAATACGAAAATTATAATCGATAAGAAGCCCTTTTTCCTAAAGGATATTATTAAGGAGGAGATAGACATATACCTCTAGCACTAGCGGAAGATTAATAGCTAGGACAACTAAAGCTAGCTCCGGACTATATTCTACTCTTAAGTTTAGCAACTTATTCGATAGGACATTAGGTACTAGTTGCTATACGTTATTATGCGGCTAGACTATAAGCATAGGCTTATCTTATATCCGTACTACGCTAAGTACACCGGGATTAGAGATAACACTATATTCAAGTACATCGATCTAAACATTACTCGGATAATTAAGGAGTTACGTAGGATCTTCTAAGTTTAGGGGACTGTCTCTCTTACCGACGAAGGAAAGGACGACTACATAGTGCTTATTAAGGGCATATAGAAGACAAAGGTTTTTAATGTATAGCATAAGTAGATGCGCGATTACAATTGCACCGAGGGTGCTATATAGAAGATCGACTATATAGTCCTCCCTTAGAGCTTCCTAGATAAACATAGACTTAAGTAGGAGCGCGTGCCCTATAAGGCTAGTAATGTCCGTATTACTACACCTTATCTTCCTTATAGAGTAGATTACGTTACGAAGACCGAGCGCCGTACTATCCTTCCCTAGTTTATTACCTACCGAGAGGACGGCTCGCTCGAGTGCGTAGAGGCTAGTAATTAGGAGATACTTAGTAGGTCGTATAGGGATATAACTACTCTAGAGCGTACCCCTTCTAGACTTCGGAACAAGTACGGAGCTATCCCCTATACCTTTCTAGCCTTAGTTCGACTTACTACTAGTAACCCTATTTCGAGCGCGCTAGTTAGTAGTGCTAAGTAGGACAATCCTAGCGTCCTCTCCGAGCTAAGGCGACTTACTTAGTTCGAGAGCGTAGCAAAGCTAAAGGAGTACCTCTAGATAGAGCGTAAGCGTGCCCTCTACTAGTTTGCTAGCAACTACTAACGTATACGGGCTATTAAGAGGACTACTTTCGGTAATAAGTCCTTCTACCGGGCAAAGGAGGCCGATCTAAAGAACTTCTAGTCGAAGCGCCCTTGTATAGACGAGGTACTAGTTAAGGATCCGGAGGATGTTAAGTATAAACACGTTACTTAGTAGGAGTTTATCGACTCGCTCCCTTAGGAGGTTCCCTTTACTAGCAAGCATAGGACTATAGGACGAGTGCGGTTCTAGGAGGCGGGTACTTAGGGATAGTAGCCGAGGTAGTTTACTAGATTATTTCTACATTTAGTCTAGGAAAGAAATAATACCGACGACAACTTAGGAGCGAATTTTAAGGGAGTTCTTTAGTTTTAATAGGGTTTTATTTTGTTCTTTTCTCTTTGTTAGATGCATTCGATACGCGAGGCGGGTGCAAAACCCTAGGATAGGATTAGTCTACATTAGCACTATACGACAAGGACGATACTAGTGCTAGTTCTAGAGAGTTTTTACGCATAAGGGCGTACACATAGGACATGTTAAGTTTGTTTCTTTTAGTTTAAGCAGTACGTAGCGGCGCTTCAGGTCGCTAGTCTATCTCTTGTTTAGTATCTAGGTTAGACACTAGCTAGGGGAAGCTTATAGTAGGGAAAGTCGCAGTAGTTACGTGTATCTAGTAGTGCTACCTTCGTCGCTAGGCAGCTAATAGACTTTATCCTCTCTTATGCTACCTTTTTAGCACTTCGAAGGCACAACAGCATATAGTACTTAAATCTACCTCCTCGTTGCCCCCCTATCTACCTTCCCTCGTCTTCTTTTTATATGTTTACCTTCTATACCCCCCTTTTACTACATATCTAGTGCACACTACTACTATCCGACGGGAGTTTGGAGTCTAAGTATACTCCCCCCTTACACTAGCGGATAACTCTTACTAGATAAAGCGGTAGCGTAGGTTAATATACTTCGTACGACTATCTAAGTGCGTTAAGCCGCGTATAGTAATGTCGATAGAGGGCTAGTTGTCCTCGTAGATAGTTACTAGCCGCACTACCCCTTTATATCTAAGCTCTTTTAGAAGGCGTAAGATGTAGCTAATCTCCTTAGCTACTAGCGTAAGCTAGATATATTTAGCTTCGGTGCTAGATAGCGCGACTACGCTCTATCGTCCGGATTTATAGAAGAGTAGTGCTCCTACGAATTTAATAAGTATGCTACTAGTAGACCGCCGAGTAGACTTGTTATCTACCTAAGAGGCGTCTATAAAGGCATAGAGTTAAAGTTCTTTATTGCTAGTGCCTTGAAA
Source organism: Zymoseptoria crescenta (assembly GCA_026122155.1). Classification (NCBI taxonomy): domain Eukaryota; kingdom Fungi; phylum Ascomycota; class Dothideomycetes; order Mycosphaerellales; family Mycosphaerellaceae; genus Zymoseptoria; species Zymoseptoria crescenta. Next base: position 6,506 of record JALRMM010000630.1, read on the forward strand.
CATTATCCCTATAGACTTAGTGTCTACGAGGTAGCGTAGGACCGCGAGGATTGCTTATAGATAGTAATAAGTAGGGTTACGAAGAAAGCGGTATAGTAGTCCGACCTTATAGTAGTAGTCTAGTCGCGAGATTATTGCCGGCCACACGGCGGTGCTAACGAGTAACTAATATTGCTCTTTAAGAAGCTTCGGAGCAACGTAGGCTTCTAGTGCTTAAACGAGTACATCCGCCGCCGTCTTACCGAGTAGTGTTGTTTATAGTTCTACTAGCAATTTAGTCCTATCTAGAATACGCTCGATGTATCTATCTTAAGTAATTATAATACGGCGGTTAGCGCGGTTACGCATAATCCTTATGCTAAGGTAGTAGTAAATAGGTCTAAGGGAGCGCATTTTAAAGCGATTGCTAATAAGGGTAGAGGCTTCGTTTACCGCTTTAAGGAGTTTCGTAAAGATAAGTAGGTCGCCGACGTAGACTACAATAATAACGCTAGTAGTGTTATTTTAAAAGACATAGGCATCGCTTATAAAGGGGGTGTATTAGTATAAGCGCATAAACTTAGTAAACTCCTCGTACTATAGTAGTGGAGCCTGTTTAAGTCTATAGAGCGCTATAAGTAGTAAGCATACTATGCCGACGTTTTTAGGTAGGTCGCTATATCTATGCGGCATCTTAACGTAGATAGTGTAGCTGTCTATAAGGGCCTAGAGAAAGGCTATAATAATGTCGTATTAGTAGCACTCGAGGTTATACTCCGCGGCTATCGCGAACAATGCCCTTAGCGTTAATAGCTTTACTACCGCTATATATATATCCGTATAGTTAACGCCCTCGCGCTAAGTAAAGCCTTTAAGGACCTACCGTACCTTAAAGCGGCTAATATTATTGCTTGCGTCGGTTTTGACGGTAAAGACCTATCTACTACGTAATACCTTCGTCTTACTATCTAGCGCTGTCCGTAGTGTATTAACCTACGTGCCGCCCTTCTTCTTTTTGTCTACCTCTTTATCGTACGCGGCTCGCTATTGTTCCTTATAGGGGCCGGATAGTGCTTCTTTAATAGAGCGAGGGATAGGGATAGCTATAGGTTCGTTAGCGGTAATTACGGCAGTGAACGCTCGTAGTATACGTTATAGCAACGTGTTAACATCGCGTAATAATGCGAAGCCGCCGAAGTGTTACTTAGGCTTCCGTAACCGGCTAGAGCGTTCGAGCGTCTCGTCCACTAGTTAATTAAGGTCGCTAGGGCGATTAAGTTCAAATCCTAGTAGTAGTAGTAACGCTAGTCGAGGTTGTTATATAACTGGAAAGTCTTCGCCTTCGAGGGGATCGTAAGGAGTATTACCCCTAGGTTGTAGAGCGGTAACAATGTTATTAGTAATAACATTATATTTAAAGATTACGGCCAAGGTGTCGTCTTGTTTAGTAACCGCGCCTATAGGCTTAATTATGTCGCCGGTTTCTACGAAGGTAACGCTAGACGAGCGTACGAGTTGTTATAAGATCCAAATGCGGTACGTAGGTCTATTATATCTAATAAGCTAGCCTTATACTCTACGAGCATTATGCTTAGAGCCGCGTAGAACGTTTAGGTCGTAGACGAACGCTATGCATCTATATGCCCTTAGTTCTTTAAGGAAAGGTGTACGAGTAGCCGACTAGTTAAGCATAGAGGCTAGCGTCGAGTATAGTAATAGTAATCCTTCGAGTGCGTTCGTTAGTATGAGATTTAGGAGATAAATCGCTACTACTATAGCTTCTAGCTAGAGAGCGGAGGGGAGGTTAGTATAGAGCATTATCTTACGAGTAAGCGTATAGACGATATAGTTGCTAACCTCCGCTTGTCCGTTCTTAGTAGACTAATAAGGTAGTGTAATTTCAAGCCGAATACTATTATTAGCGGCAAACTCGAGTAGAGCGCTTCTACCGTATTCCTTACTACCGTTAAGGCGATAGATAGGGATCGCAATACCGGTTTAAGTAAGGACGTATTTGCGGTGTTAAGGGATATACATAGCGGTACCGTTCTTATGTAAGAAGAAGTAGCTATACCGGTAGAGTGCTCGTACCTCCGTAAAGATCGTGGAGTAGTGCTCCTTTCGTAGTCTAGCTTATCGGATAGTAACTACGTCGACGCTAACGAGGTAGTAGACGGTAGATAGACGCTCTACTAGAAGGTGGCTATAGATCTAATAAGTATACGCGAGCTCGTACGCCTCACATACTTTAAGGAAACGTTCGCTAACAATAATAATGTTACCGCGTTATATAAGGGTAATAATCTTCCGCTCGTTTATGTAGCTAAAGCGAAGATGCTATTCCTCTATTGTTCCGTAAGGAGCTACTAGCGTAACGAGTGCTTAAGTTTGCGTTAGAGTAGTAGTTAACGTTTGTAGTTAAATAGTCTACTTAGCTAGGTAAGGGAGGCTATTATAGACATAAACGTCCGCGACTAGTATATAGTCGCTCGCTATACTCTTAATAAACAACACCTAGAGATCGTTGCGGTAGAAGCATCCCTTTTCGAGTAGTGCTTGGGTAGATAGCAGATTGGCCGCTAGTTCTAGTATATAGATCACTACGGTAAAGATGTAGTCTTATAGACTATTACGGACGGTAAAGGTAGCTATGCGAGCATCGCTATATCCGATCGCTTTAATAAATCCTTTGCCTACTTAGATAGTAATGTCGTACGTAGAGTAGGAGATAAAGTAGCGTCGGTCGTTAATTATATAGTCGGTTGCGCTAGAGTCTACGATCTAGGCGTTCGTATCGTATACCACGTAAAGAGCGGTAACTACTCGAGCGTCCACTAAATAAGTTGTGGCTATAAAGAGGCGCTGTTTACCGAATTAATAAGAAGTCGCTAGTAGAAGCATAACCGCCGTATAGAAGTTTTAATATAACTAGCTAGTAGGCTCCTAAGCTTTTACTAAGGCTCGTGCTACCTTAGCTACTTTAATACGTGTAGCGTGTTCCGCCTTAAGGTAAGGATATTTAGTAAAGTACTTAGATTCGAGATAGCGCTCCTTGTTATAGTATATATAGTGCTTACTATTCGGAGGTAGCGGAGGGCGACGAGGTTGCTACGATTAAGCCTATAAAGCTACTTAAGCTAGAGTTTATAGACGATTACGGTTAGCGATTATAGCTAGGCCTTATCCTTTATTAGCTTATACTATGTGTTTATCGAGAAGGTTGGTAATATACTAGTTAAGCGTTAATTTGCTCTTACTTCTATCCGTCTCGTCTTTACGTTACTCTTAGCGTATAGTAGCCGTAAACTAAGGGAAATGTTTACTAATAAGAGATAAGAAACGGAACAAACTATACTTTAGAGATACCTTAAAGTCCTTAATCTTGTTAACCTTCGTAAGCTTAGTACGATATTACTCTACGAAGCGTTCGAGATCCTTACTATTATAGCGAAGGTTGTCCTATTTAAGGTAGACGGCATGTTTATAAGATACGCCCTATTTACTATACTACTTAAGATAGTCCTATAGGGCCTACGCTATGTCGTATACGTCGGCGCATTCCTTAGTAATAGTGTCGGAGTAGTAATTAAGGATAAGAGTACGTACGCGGTAGACTTTAGCGTTATATCGATTAAAACGCTCTTCGAACTATTCGTCCGTTTTAGTAGCTATTTTATCCTTAGAAACTAGACGAGAGCGTAGATCTTCGGTAAACCGCTAGAGGGTTTAGCCGATAAGGTTAGACTTTATGCGAGAGGACTATATTATATAGTTATCCTTACCCTTTAGCTTCTCGCGAGGTATAGAGCGTATAATAGTAGCGAAAGAGTCCGCTATAGTACCTTTAAGGATCGCTAGTTAGCGCTTTATTAGTCGACGGTAGAGGTAAGACCAAGATACGCTTATTTAGGTGTCCTTTAACACTAGCTCTTAACTACTAAATGTATAGCCCAATACGTAATTAATTAGTTGTCTAGCTAAGAAGGTAGAAGAAAGGAAGAAAGCACGTATATAAAGCCTATTTAAACGAGCGTTGCTCAAAGGTTAGCCCGAAGGGGGCTAGACTTATTCGGCATAGTAGCGGGAGCGGCCGAAATTTCGGGAGCGGCCGAAATTTCGAGTAACTAACGATGCTTAGCATTTAGCTTCACTTACTTCACTTTATAAAGCAATACGAGCTATTCTTTTCTATAGTAAGGATCGCTACTTAGAAATAAAAAGACGGTATAATAGGGAGAGGGTAAAGGAGGAAGTTAATAATAGGAAGAAATACAAACGAAAAATCACAACTTTACGCCGTTGTTATAACTATCTTAGTCCTATAAGTTTACTACTACTACTACTACTACTACTACTACTACCTCCGCTCCGCTACTATAGGTAGCCCTCCGTCGCGCCGCTCGCTCTCGCGAGCTATAAGTAATGTCGGCAGTGTAGTAGTAAACAGCATCTAACACTATATATAGCACATTTTCTTCGAAGACGCTACCGTTATATAGTAACGCGCCGCCGAGCGTAAGATCGATTAGCTCCGCCTTACAATGCAGCATCTAACTATATATATAGAGATTCGTTAGTTTGAAAGCGGCTTCGCTTTTACCGCTGCCCGTAAGTAAGTTATCTATCTAGCTAGTTGTTTTCTAAACTGTGTATTGCACTTTAGAAGCTAATTCACTAATATATAATAGCGCCGCCCGTCGTGCCGCTACTACGGCACTACCTCCCCCCCGCCTCCCGGCTCCTACGCCTGCTCCTACTCCTACTCCGCTAGCCTACAACCCTACGTAAGCATACCTAAGAAGAGAGAGAGACCGAGAAAGACTTAAGAGCTATATAGCTAATATACTATAAAGGAGCGAGCGAGCCGATGTAGGAATAGCAACTAATAGGTTACGTAGTCCCGTAGACGACGACGACGACGATAATAATGCCGGGTAAGCAATTCTTTTCTCAAGTAACGATTACTACTAAGAAAACAATTACTAACCTACCCCCGTAGCTTTCCCCTCCCCGCCGCCGCCGACGACGACGACGATAATAACGACGAAGACGACGGAGCCGGGTAGGTAATTCCTTTCTTAAGTAGCTAGCGCTGCTTAGAAAACAATTGCTAACCTAGGTATTAATATAGTGCCGTCGCCGCTGCCCGCCTAGTTAGCTACCCGCTCGGAAGTAGTACTTTCGAGTACCGTCGCCCGACGGTAACGGATCGCTAGGTAAGTCTCTCCCCCTTCCTTTCCTTTCTAAAGTAGTAGTTGCTGCTTAGAAAAGAATCCAAGCTAACTCGCGCGCGTATAGTAGTCGTACACCGTTACCTACTAGCGCTAGGCTACGGACGCCGTACGCCGCCGCATTACGTACGTTAGGCGCTGCTAGGAACTTAGCGTCTAGCGTACGCCGGCGTACGGACTATACCTAGTAGCCGGCCAGGCCGCTCGTTGTTTTGTGCTGCCGCCGGGTCCTAGGTAAGTCTCTCCTCCTTCCTTTCCTTTCTAAAGTAGCAGTCGCTACTTAGAAAAGAACCTAAGCTAACTCGCGTGCGTATAGGGTTAATATAACCTATAGTAACTGCCTATAGAGGAACCTACCCGTAGGCGGTTATGTTTAGGGCCTAGTAGGCTAGGCCGGCGGCATTCGAACCTTGCTTTATAGCGATATAAGACCGCACTAATGTAGAATAATAGCGAAACGCTTGCCTTCGGGCTATAAGACGGACGAAGAATCTATCGTTCTGCCCTCTTATTATGCTTCTACCTCGTAATCTCTAACTCTAAAAGTAACCGCTTGTCCTCCGTCTAATTGTTTCCTAAAGTGCGACTGCTACCTTAGAAAAGAATCGAGTAGAGATTAAAACAATACTCGAGGAGCTCGCACGGCGGCGTTGTTAGCTAACGGCTAGCTCCGTCTACTAGCACCGCGATATGCTCCTATAATCGTTACTCGCTATGCTAGTCGCCTATTCTAGTCGGCCGTCCGCATAGCATCGAGAGTGCTAGGTCTAGCCTATAGCCTCTCTAAATTAAAGGTGTCCTTAAACAATAGATTATCCAGCTTCTTAACACGCGATATCGCGACGTAGAATAGAGGTACGTTCTTCCGGCTATTAGAGATGTTAAGGACGACCTGCGGAAGGGTTATGCCCTATACCTTATAGACGGTAATAGCGTATACGAGTCGAACGGGGAACTACGTACGGGTGCGGGTTTCGCCTTTATAGAAGAAGGTTCTCTATTCGAACGACTATTAGTAGGACTGGAATTTCTTTCTAAAGTGCAATTCGCACTATAGAAAAGAATTATCGCCCTACCTAAGATCGAAAGATAGGAACTACGGCATACCGTTTACTACGAAACGAGTACTCCTCGACATACGGTCTATCGTAGCGCGACCTAGGGACGGCGACGAGAAGGCAATACGGCTAATTAGGAGGATCCGCTATTAGCGTAGAGCCTACTTTCTACACGACATTATATAGGCGGCACTCGGTGCTATTAACGATACTACGCTCGGTCTAGAGGTTCTATAGGATTATTAGTTTGCAACTAATGCTTGTATTAACATAGTTCTTAAGGTAGCTAGCCTTAGGAGTAGGCATCTCCGCAGCGATAGCATAACTATTAGAGGCAATGCACGAGAATACGGGCTACCCGCTATCGCGTATACGAGCAAGGTTATAGGCATCGGTATCTACGTTAGTGCTATATAGGCGGATCGCGTTCTCGAACTAGCGATAAACGGGGTATAGAGGATTGAAATTTAACTATAGAGGTGGAGATTTAGCACGCTAAGTACAGTAGGGGTTAATTTCTAAAGTAGTAAAGCTAGCTTAGAAAAGAATTACGGGGATACGGACCTTGCAACGAGTAGACAACGTGCTCCAATGCTCGGATGTAACCTCTGTGTTGCGAAGACCTTTAAGAGCTATAGCGAACTCCGCACTACCGCTACGCTGTCGCTGCTATATAGTTAACTTAATAGACTTGTTAAATGCACGATACTTCTAAAAGCCCTATAGATTATCTATCGACGGTGTGCTAGCTCCTAGTAGTCGTGCTAGCACGTCGGAAAATAGGGCCCTATCGTTAATAGGAGGGAGTTACTAGAAGTTACCGAACAAAAGGACACTAATGCCGCTAAATAGCCTATCGTTAAGGAACGCCTGCTTAAGGCGGAGGTCGATATAGTAGAGGGTAGCGAGGCTAACTATGCTCTTCTTATCGATAATTAGGTACTTGCAGTCCTTTAGACGACGCTACAGGTCGCTAGTAGGGGCCGAGGGGAGCTTCGTAAAGGACTAATTAATAGGAAGCTTAAACAACGAATAGATTGTACTACTATTAATACCGTATGTAGTAGAGCTAGTCGGCGCGGCACGGATAATTACCGAGCTAGTGTACGGTAATAGGACCTAGAAGAAATGCAACGTTAGACTCCTTAGTCCGGTTTACTCTACGGAGTTCTTTTCTAAAGCAGTCTATATACCTTAGAAAAGAAATACGCACCTATAAATAGGCCGATAGGGTTTGGATTAGGAATGTTTTCCCGGTACTAGCCCGACCGTCGACATTATATAGCAACTACGGAGGAGCGCTACTACGTATGCTAGACTTATAGTAGTTTATAACCTCGTCGTAGACTAGCCGCTACTCGATAGACAATATATCTACTACCTCTAGTAATTAGAAGGGCACCTCCGACTGCTTTAGATACGTACCCTTAGCCCTCTCCTACTAGCCGGATTAATAAATATCTAGCTCCTGCCCTAGCAATAGTTCGTCGTCCTGCTACTGCTAATAGGTGCTAACGTAGAAGTCCTAATCGTACAGCTAATCCTTAGTCCGCTTACTAAGGTTGTCCGGATCCTTACGTCGTACGGCTAGGTTCCGATAAACGGTCTACCTAGCGAGCAACTCGATGCCGCCGCCGATACTCCGCTCGGGTACTTAGTCGGTAGGCTTAAACTCGTTATCCTCGTCTAGATTATCGAGAACCTTATCTATGTAGTTAAAAGGGTAGCTATGTTCCTCCTACTAACAATAGCGGTAGGCGTCCGCCTAAGTTATATAGCTATCGTACGGTAGGATAGGGTACGTGCGAAACGGATAGTAGAGGACAATCTTTATATAGTAGAAGTTCTCGTAATCCGGGCTAGTCGACACCGCGGAGTATCTATAAAGACGTGGTTAATTCTTTTCTAAGGTGCTGCCTACACTTTAGAAAGGAATACCTTAGTATATAACAGAGTATCCAATTAGGAGCGTTAGGCCGGGGCTAAGGGGTTTTGCCCTTCCTATACTTAAAGCTAGTAAGGAACGTAAATAGCGTAACATCCTAGTGCGCGTTAGGTCTGGCCTTGTACTTTTCTAGGGCAGTCTAACTACGTTAGACCTCCTTACTAGCCTTATCGAGCTCGACGGAGGTCCTAAGCTAATCCTTAGAGCGATAGTCGAGGCTAATAGCCTCGCGGCTACTATGCGAGAGTAGCAAGCCGAAGAGGATGTAGGAAACCTCTTACGCTAACTAGTCTCTCTCGGCGATTAAGCGGTTAATAGTCTTATTAGCTAGCGACAGTGCGGGCTAGAAAATTAAATAGGTTAGATTTCTTTTCTAAGGCGAGGCATACGGTTTAGAAAAGAACTACCTACCCGATTCTTATTTAAAAACGGCGCTAGACTTCCGGCGATCTACTAGTACGTTAACGTCGTAGGCTCGTTCTTAGTCGCGTATTTCCCAACGTAGTTAAATACCGCCTTCGTAGACGTATAGAGCGAGATATTACTATTCGCTCGCTAGGCTAGCGCGACCGTAGGGTAATACGCGTTTATTATATAGTCGTTCGAGGCAGTATTAAATAGAGGGTAGTAGGGATTGCGGCTATAGTTAGTCGTCGTAGGGCCCGTAGCTCGAGGGAAGTAGAACCGGCACTTAGTCGGTATATTAGGGGGAGCACCTCTAACTCGACGTTAGTAGTAGCCCTACGAGCGAGATGTTAGACTCCTTAGTCTACAATTATAGGATCGGATTTCTTTTCTAAGTAGGGAATCCCACCTTAGAAAAGAATCCGCGCCCCGCTAGTATAGGAAGAAGAAGAGAGGGAGGCGGCGGTAGCGGCTACTATACGTCCAAAGTCGCTCGCCCCGCCGCCGTCTAAAGTCGCTTACCCTACTAGTATAGGAAGAAGAA
>JALRMM010000631.1:0-15629 GCA_026122155.1 Zymoseptoria crescenta
CCCCCCCCCCCCCGTCCTCCCTCTCCCCCCCTCCCACCTCGTGCGGCGCCCCCGCCCCGGCGGGGGGGGGGGGGGGGGGGGGGGGGGGGGGGCGGGGGGGTGGAGGGGAGCTCCTACAATGACATCGGTTGACATCGGTTTTCTCTCTTGCCTTGCCCACCACCACCCGCTGGTAAGATACCCGAGGATATCATCCGCCGAACATGCCGCCCCCACGCCTCACGCTCCTCGCGATCGTGGCGTTCTTCGCCGAGCGCGTGGTGTCGGCCTCCTGCAGCGCGTCCACCATCCAAAAATCCCTCCCGGAGCTGCCTGGAGTTGAAGTCAAGGATGTGAAGGCGGAGGAAGTCTTGCAGTGGAATGAGTATGCGAGTTCGGCGCCTTCGACGCCGCTTTTGCCGGCGCAGCCGGAGCCGATTGATTTTTGTGATGTTACGGTGACTTATGGACATACTGGTGAGTTTTGATTGCTCATTGGAACGGGGAAGAATATTTACTGGCAGGACGCTGACTGACCAGCACGATACAGGACACGGCGATGAGGTCAATGTCAAAGTCTGGCTGCCGCTCAAGGACGAGGATTGGAACGGTCGATTTCTCGGGCAGGGAGGTTTAGGATGGGTATGAGCATCTCTTCATAACACCAGCGGTGATCAGCAACTAACCCTTCCTTCCAGGCAGCCGGTAACGTCGGCGCTCTCGCTGGAGGTGTGGGACTCGGATACGCCACCGCCGACTCGGATACTGGCCACACCTACAACGGCCATCCCGCGGACGTTGCTCTGAGCTCAAATAGCTGGGCCTTCACCGGCAAGGGCAACGTCAACTTGCATCTCCTGCAAAACTTCGGCTACCGAGCCTTGGAGGAATTGACCCTCCTCGCCAAGTCCGTCACGGAGACGTACTATGCGAAGGACATTGCCTACTCGTACTGGCAAGGCTGCAGTACCGGTGGACGACAGGGTCTGACACTGGTATGTCTCTCGTCCCTCCCAGCAAAAGTCGAATTATCTTGCTAACGAAAACATCAAGGCCCAACGCTTCCCGACCCTCTACAACGGCGTCCTCGCCGCCGCCCCCGCCATCAACTGGGTCACCTTCCTCGTCACCGAATACTACGCCCACGTCCTCATGAAGTCCCTAAACTACTACCCCCCCGCCTGCGAACTCCTCGCCATCCGCGACGCCGCCATCGCCGCCTGCGACGACCTCGACGGCGTCAAAGACGGCATCATCGCCGCCGCCGACCAATGCACCTTCGACCCGCTCTCGGTCGTCGGCCAACCCTACTCCTGCGAGGGCGACTCCCGCAAAATCACCCGCGAAGCCGCGCAGATCGCAGCCGCCACCTGGTCCGGCCCCACCGACGAAGAAGGAAAACCAATCTGGCACGGCCTCCACCCCGACGCGCTCCTCCCCGGCTTGGATCCCCTCTACAAAGGTCTCGCCCGCACGACCTGCGACGCCGACAACCAGAACTGCAAATCCGACCCGTTCCCCATTTCCGCCGACTGGATTCGAAACTGGATCCTCAAGGACCCGGACCACGACCTCTCCACGATCGACGAGGAGAAATTCCACGAGATCTTGAAGCTTTCCCGCGATGAATACCATTCCCTGATGGACTCGGCGATTCCGGACCTCCGCAGATTCGAGCGGAATGGAGGGAAAATCATCACTTGGCATGGACTGGCGGATCAGCTGATTCCCCCCAACGGAACGACGGATTACTACCTCCGCGTCGCCGCCCACCACTCCTCCTCCTCCTCCTCCTCCTCTCCCAACAGCAACTCCCTCCAGAATTTCTTCCGCCACTTCCCCGTCCCCGGCGTAGCCCACTGCTTCGGCGGTCCAGGCCCCTACCCCCTCACGGCCCTCTCCACCCTCGTCGCCTGGGTCGAGTCCGGCGTCGCACCGGAGAAATTGAGCACGGTGCAATTACCCGGCATGGAGGGGTCTCCGCCGGAGACGGTGCGGGGACGGGTGGTGTGTGCGTGGCCCGCGGTGGCGGTCTGGGATGGGGTGGGGGATGTGGATGGGGAGGGGAGTTGGGGGTGTGAGGCGGGGTTTGCCGAGGGAGGAGGGGGGTTGCGGGGGGGTGGGGAGGGAGGAGGGCATGATGAGTTGTAGGTTCAGGGGGGAGTTGAGGGGGTTCAGGGGAGGGAGGAGGAGGATGGTGGTGGTGATGGGGCGTTGTGTGTAGATCTGGAGTGGGACGGGGTTGCAACTGGAAGTGGACTACGGCGATTTTGTAACGAGATCTGAAAAAGAATTTCGACGGAAGATTTTCTTGGTGGAGACGTCTGGTGACAGGGATCGGATCTTGAGCTTCTCACACAAAAAAAAAAAAAAAAACCACCACAGTTACTAATGTGTGTACGGTTGGATTGGTGACCGCAGCCGTCCTGCCTCTGATGAGTGGGAAGACAGACATCAGTCTGGCATCGACGTGCTGCCCTGGAAGCCGACCAGCATTCGACGGATCGAAAAAATCAGCCACATGGACAGACGGTCGTAGCGTCGTGCAGGCCGCCGAATGGACCGGACAACCGTCCGCTACGTACAATCCCGCAGGGGCCAGCACGACTCGATCGTGCAAAACATACTACTGTAGTGTTCGCCATCGACTGATTTCCCGGCACTTGGGCGCCACATTCACGTGGAAGAGACGATGACAGCAGAAGAGATGATGACAGCAGAAGAGACGATGACAGCAGAAGAGTATGATGACAGCAGAAGAGTATGATGATAGCAGCAGAAAAGAAAAATAACCCCCCCCCCCGCCGTTAGTTCTACACTACACGAAAAAATCCCATCTACCACCCCCCCCCATCCTGCCCAATCCTCCCATCCATCCACCCATCAACCGACCCCCGAAATCCCCGACCCTCTACAGTACTAACGACAAGTCCCAATACAAGGCCCGTAATCATGCCCCTGCCCATCCGCCAGTTGACAAGCACAGTTCAACTCGCCCGGCCTCCAGAACCCAGGCTTCTGGTTCTGCAGCGTCTCGAGAAGAATTCGCATCAGCTGAATGAAAAAAAAAATCTTGCGATGGGGGGGGAGGGAAATTGCGTCGGGAGAGAGAGAGCGAGGGGGGTGGGGGGCATGGAGACTCACCGTTCCGACGGAGCAGCATTTGCAGAGGTTTTCGCCGCAGACGCCGTCGGGGTCGAGGGAGTGGGCCGCGAGAGTGAGGGGCAGATTGGCGAGGGAGAGGAGGGCGGCGGCGGCGGCGAAGGCGGGGAGGGGGGAGAAGCGCATTTTGCTGGCGGGTTGCGTGTTGGTGCAAGGTGGGGTGTGTAAGTGTGTGCGTGTGTGTGTGTGTGTGTGTGTGTGTGTGTGTGTGTGTAGTTGAGATTCCGCGATGAAAATTGTGCCCGTTGCGTATGTGTGGAAGTAAGGTGCCTTTTGTCGTGCGTGTGTTGTTGTTCTATATTATTATGTACTTCTCCACGCCCGGGTCCAAGGAAGTTCCAACTTCTATGGGTGTCCCCAGTAGAGAGAGCTCCACGTAACCGCTTAATATTTTTAGCTTCGTTCCTTGCTCGCGGATCAGACTGGATGTCCAGACCCTGTTCGTTGTTGCGCATCGCAAGCATCAGTTATATCAGCTTCGCAATTTTTGACAGGGCCAACGTGGTTCTTCATGTCAACAACTCGGCACACGTGAACTTCCAATGCAAGGATGCAGAGCGAGATGTGGTCGACTCCGAAGGATCGAAGACGGCTTAGTTCTACCGTCCATAAAGTCCATTTTTCTCCATCACAGTGGACGCATCACCACAGCTCGCAGGACGGCACACGTATTTCATTAATCGGAACCGGAACACCACGGCGCGCGTGAGAAATGACTTTCGTCATCATAGGGTCTGTTATCCATCTGAATCCGCTCGCTAATGGTTCAGCTCCTCGCTCCTCTCCCGCCCAGGGCCCAGGGCTCACATCACACATCACACATCAGATCACATCACCTCAGCATCCTCCCCACCCAGCCATCCTTCCTCCACCTCGTGAAGCTCTACTTCCTCGCCTCCTTCGCGGCGTCCTCGGCCTTGCGAGCGGCCTCGTCCTTGGCGCTCTCGGCCGTGCGGGCGGCGTCGTCCTTGACGTCCTCGGCTTTGCGCTGGGCCTCCTTTGCGCCGCCGGCGACGGTCTCCTTGGCGGTCTGGGTGGCGGACTCTGCATCGCGATCGATCAGTAGGGGTTCGATGAAGGTCGTGCGGAGGGCGGGAGCGGGATGGATGAGGACAGGCGGGAAGAGAGGGCATTGATTGATGTGGGTGGTGGGGAAGGACAGTTTGACGTACCAGTGGCCTCGATTCCCTGGACGATCTTCTGTGAGACGGCTTTGTCGGCGGACTTGATGGTGTCTTTGGCGGCGTCGACGGCGCTCTTCTGCACGCGCACCGAGGTGCTGAAGAGGCGGGACTGGCGGAGGAGAGTCTGGCGGAACATGTTGATGGTGATTTTGGTGGTGGAGGGTTAGGTGAGGTTGGTTTGGTGTTGATCGGTCGATTGATGGTAGAGGTTTGGAGTGGTTGAAGAAGCGAAGAAGGAAGTGAGGTAGGATGAGGTCGATCAAGTGGCTGGTGGAGAGGAAGGCGCATTTGCTTGTGCTGTTGATGTCATCGTTACTCAAGAGCTGGAGCTCCTCGGGTGGACTGATTAGCAAGCTCCACAAATGGGCAACGCCTCTTTCACGTGGCTGGGTAATAGACGGACGGGCGAAGCTTCGTCGCTTTTAGTTCTCGCTGATTGCAAGGTCATCCAAAGCTGCAAGACATATCCATATCAAGCCGCTGGGCAAGGACGTGTGAGTTTCGGAAGGCGTGACCCTCAACAAACGATCGCTAGACGACGAAGCTGGCGAAGAGCTATAGCCATTGGGCCTGCATTGAGAGGTGAAAACATAAATTGCGACTTGAAGCCACCAGTATCCATATCCACCGGAGTCGTACTTCCATCCTACCCATCCCCTTCCTCTTCCACTCCCATCCTAACTTTCGACTCCCACTGCTCAGTCCTCGTACTGCTCAGTCCTCGTAGATGCCAGCTCCAACTCGAATCGATCCGGCTTGAAAGGCCACTCGAACCACGCCTTGATCAACTCCTCCAACATCTTATCCGTCAGACTCCTGACCATGACATTGTCCGGATGTAATCTCCCGCCCTGTCGCGGATCCGTGATACTCGGCGCCTGCGGGATGAGATCCTGCGCGGCGTTGGGTGCGATTCGGTCGAGTGCGTGCGGGAGTGGGATGGTTCGGTATTGAAAGAGCAATTTGACGAACTCGTGCATTAGCTTCGCGACTTCTTCTCGATCTGCAAGGTCTGGGACATCTATGTCGACGGTTGACGGGACGACGTCGAGGAGGGTGACGTTTGAGGGAGGGAAGAACTCGGATGCGTCGGCTTGAAGCGGTTCGAATGGGCGACGGTCGTACTTGAGACTCTGAGGGCGGGCGAAAAAGGCGGCTTGATCGGAGTGGAGACCGCTTTGAACGGCATTGACAGTGAAGAAGAGCTTTTGAACCGCCTTGTCGAGCGCGTAGAGGCGAGCGGCGATGGCGGTGATGTCCTTCTGTTTCTCCTCTCGAAGCACAACGGCGTGAGTTTCGAGGTTGATGATGCGGAGCATTGCATCAATATAGATGGCACGCCGCTGCGTCGGTGCGGTGACGCCAGTTTCAGGCATCATCACGCCGCTTCTACGCGTGACCTGCACCTCGTGTGCCATCGGAATACTCTGCGGATAGTGCAATTGTTCAACGAAGTGTTCAAGCCCCGACTTCTGCTTTTTTCCTTTGATAATACACAGTTGGAAATCCGGGGTCCTCGCGATCGCATCGACAAGGGCTTCAAGCTCATCGATAGCCTTGTTGAGCTCGTCCTCAGTATGGTGGACGATGATGTAGGGGTCCTTCATCTCCAGATCCTTTGGCATCTCGGCGGTCAATGCTGGCAATATGATCCGACCTTTCGGGACCTCAATGCCTGCTTCGCGCATCCGCTGTCCGACTTGAACATGGCCGGCGTTTGCAACTATTGGGGATCGACTGCGGATACCGCCCGGTCTAAGAGTACTTCCCCATCTCTCAAACTCCACTGCAGGTGTCATGCCAACGACTTCCGTTGTATCGCCAGCGAGATCAAGCACGGTGTTCAGCTTGGATCGAAACGTGTGGTTGTACGCGATGACGGACGTTTTGGCCTTTTCCGGAGCCCACCAGAGTTGTCGAACCAAGCCATACTTGTGGAGAGAGTCGTTCCGGAGAGCAGTGAGGCCCTGAAGGAGAAGGACTCCATTACACTCGTCCGTGTAGTTCGCTCGATTGGCCCACGTGCCGATGGTTCGGCCGGATTTGCGGTTGAGATTGCCCGTGAGCAGGACACTTGTGTCTACCTGACGTAACCTTGGATCATCGTACGCAGGGAGGGTTTTTGGTGAGCGTAGATGTCCATCTTCAAACAGCTTGTTGAAGTTTGTCAGGAAGACGGCAGTGTTGTGGGCTCCTGACAGAGGTGTATGCAAGTACTTCGAATCGGGCCGTTCGGTCAGAGGCTTGATGAACGGGTCGATATATCGATCATCTGGCTCCATCAAGATATGCCGTTTCGGTTTGAGGAAGTCGTGTAGTTTGGTAGACCACAGACAAGCGCCGGGGTTGACATCGATGATGGTGCATCCTTGGTATGGCTTCAGAGATGGGGCGAGGTATTCTATCACATCGTCTGGAAATGAGGTCAGAATGGTGTGTTTGAATGATGAAGGCACGTTCATACCACACAAGCTCTCGGAGACTATGTCGACCTGATCGGGATTGACTCCTTGTGCATTTCTGCATAGACGTCCTCTCGATTTGGGAACCTGAAGAAGCTGATGGAGGATGTCATTCAACGGGTGCGAGGCGATAGCAGAGGCTGCCCTGGTCCTCGACATCAACGGATCGAGCGGTGTGAAGATCGACGACGGTCCAGACGAAAGATGACAGATGAAGAGTTGATGAATCTCAGAAATGGTGGCCGTCGAAGAACACCGCAGGGCATGCAGGATCACGTCCGCTTAGTCATCACAACCGCAGCCTGAGGCGTCTATAACTCTAGATGTCACCTTGAAACAGGAGCGGACAACTCCATGATGCTTTGCCTTGAACGAATACTCTTGTGAGATACACGGATCCGAGGACATATCCAGGACGACTACGACTATAGTTCAGTCCTTGCGTGGCATTCTCGTCGCCCTGTACTTCACATTGGCCTGACGCTTGAGATCACCATCGACCGACCCAACCTGATGAACGCCTGAAACCTCCAGGCTGGCATCTGATCAGAACATCCACCCGTCATGGCTCTTTCACGGCATCATGCCGCACTCTCAAGACCTCTGAACGTGGAAGAAATCGTGCAAGAAGCACAAACCTTCGAGTTCAACCCAAATCGACCTCTGCAGCAATGGATCCGCGCGGCCAGAATGCTTCTCACAGAAGCCACCGTCTGCGAGGATGAAGGAAACATCGCCCAGGCCTACCTCTACGTCTACAGACATGCGGAACTGGTGCTGGCTAAATTACCTCAACATCCGGACTACAAGAATCCGCAATTCAAAGGCGAACTCTCTCAAGCGAGGAAGACGGTCCAGAAGAACCTCGTCAAAATGGAAGAGTGGAAACCTCGCATCAACCAGGAGCATCAACGATATGTCAAAGTCATGGAACGCCGGAACACCGAGAGGAAACTGGTTCAAAATCAGCTGGACGAGGCAGCAGTTCAATCGTCTTCGCGGAGAGGCTCATATGATATGGCCAGCGGTATGGCATCGACCACGACCCTCAACGCGCATCAAGACCGGCAATTCGCCGTCGATCTGGCTCAGAAAGAAATCCGACGGCGAGATGCCAGCAAGCGCTCGACCCATCAAGCGGGCATCTCCCCACATACCGTCGCTCAGAGACGGCAGGGAATTGTCAACGACGACGATGAGTACTTCCAGCAGATTGATGACGGTTTCCGCGAAGCAGGACGTCTCCTCTACGGACAATCCAACCAATCTCGCCAACACCTCCCGACATCGCAAACTTCCCAACAACCCTCCACGCGATACCCCACCGTACCTCCCAAGGAATCCCGCATGTCGTGGCGTCCCACCGACTTCGACAACATCTCCTCCTACGACCTTCCTCCCCCCACCCTCCCCTCCAAACAACCCCTCTCCCCTCCCTCCCTCCCCTCCAAACAACCCCTCTCCGCCCCCGCCCTCCCACCCAAACCCCCCACCTCCACCCACCGCTACACCTTCGCCCCAACCGCCACCACCGAATCCGGCTCCCCGCTCCGCCCCCTCCTCCTCCCGCCCCACCTCCGCCCCACCTTCCTCGCCCTCGCCGCCCCCAACACAACCGCCAACCTCGAGACCTGCGCCATCCTCGCCGCGACCCTCGTCTCCAACGCCCTCTTCATCACCCACCTCGTCCTCCCCGCCCAGACCTCCACCCCCAACACCTGCGACACCACCCCGGCGGGCGACGCCGCCCTGTTCGCCTACGTCGACGCCCACGCCCTCCTCGTCGTCGGCTGGATCCACACCCACCCCTCCCAGACCTGCTTCCTCTCCTCCCGCGACCTGCACACCTCCGCGGGCTATCAAGTCATGCTCCCCGAATCCATCGCCATCGTGTGCGCCCCCGGGAAGGACCCCGCGTGGGGCGTCTTCAGGTTGACGGAGCCGCCCGGGTTGGAGGCCGTGTTGGGGTGTGGGGAGACGAGCGCGTTCCATCCGCATCGGGAGGGGAGGTTGTATACGGATGCGTTGGGGGGGAGGGGGCACGTGGTCGAGGGGCCGGGGTTGGAGTTTGAGGTGGTGGATTTGAGGGGAGGTGGGAAGGAGGCGGGGGAGGTGGAGGGGGGGTGGATTTGAAGGGGATGCGGGGATGGAGATGGAGATGATGTGGTGATGGGGGGGTATAATGAAGATAGAGAAATATATGATTGGAAACGACAGCGCGAGTCCTTGCACTTGAGAGAGGGAATGTGCAACGCAAAGGATCACGATTCTGAAAAATGAGAAAGCCATTTGGCAAAGCGGAATTGTCACCGTTCACATGGGAAAATTCAATGAGAAAGGGTGTTTCGTTCATTCATTCATTTCCATTTCAACGTATCCCGCGCTCTCGCATCGTGTCGCATTAGAGATTCCAAAAAAAACTCCAAGACATATCAGACATCTTACACAGCCTCATCTGACTGAATCCATTTGATGGAGCTTTTCCCTCCCCCTGCTATCTCACACATATCGAGAGAGTCACGAGCTCTTCCACGCTACCACCGCTCCTCTACTTCTCAAAGCCAAATTGTCCCAACTGCGGCTCGCCCTGCTGCCCTCTCTTCGGCGAAACCTCATTGTGACTCGTCATCCGATCCTGACTGGTGGTGTTCATGTTCTCCCTCACAATCCTCTCCGCCTGTTGTGCCGCATTGCCTTGCGGAGCGCCTCCTCCTGTACCGAAACCTCCACCACCTCCGAAACTGCCCGCACCCACACTCGACGTGTCCCCATCCTCACCCATCCTCACATCTCCCTGCGCACCTCCTCTCGGCGTCGTGACTTTACCCGACGGACTACCCATCATCACCTCCCTCATCCCCATCACACTCCCCCTCGCCGGTGTCCTCGCTCCTTCACCAAACGCAACCAGACTGCCCGGTCCGCCGGTATCGCCATCCTCGCTCATGTAATCTCCGCCGCCCACGCTTGACGTATCCCGCTCCATGTCCAAGTCCTGCGACTCACTCATCTTATCAAAGTTCGACGTATCTCCCGCTTCGCTCCCCGCCCACGTCGTTCGCGCGCCGACACTTCCCGTCGCGGACGCGGATCCCACTGTGCTGCGTTCTCGAGCCAGCGCCGGGTTTCCACTCGCGTCGAAGTAGCTCATCGGTGGCGGTGCGTTGGCGGGCGAGTTGAAGGAGGCACCGCCAGGGTTGAGGGATGTCGGAGTTTGCGGATTGCGGGCGGTGGTCACGCGTTCGAGACCCGCGAGGCGGGAGATGCGGTCGGCGCGCTCGGCGTCGAGTTGGGAGGAGAGGCCGGAGGCTTGGTGGTGGTGGTGAGGACCGAGGCCGCGGTGGCCGTCTTTGATCGCGACTGTGGAGAGCTCGGACATGGAGGTCGTGGTGGAGTTCGGAGTGCCGGAGCGGGATCTTGAGGGGGGTCAGTGGCGAATTGACGATTGGAGAAATCAAGAAGCTTACGGGACTTCCGAGGGCGTGATGGGGTCTGAGGGAGGGGGTGGGAGGTTGATGAGGGTGGGGTTGGAGCTCATTTTGGCGGTCGTCGTAGGCGTGGTGCTGCGTGGAAGTGATCGGTCTGGCTTTCGAGGCGGTGTGAAGTCGAGGCGATGTGTCGTTTGTGGTGTGGTATTTGCGTCGGCGCAGGAGTTGGTCAGTTGGAGTCGTGCGTCGGAGGGCAGATGTTGTCGTCGGCGTGCGGGGTATGGCAGGGCGGTGGTATGAGTGAGGTGGGCGTTGTGCGCGACGTAGCAGTGTGGAGGTGTCTGTGAGAGAGACTGATTTGTAGGACGAAGGGAGTGTCGTAGGTTTCAGGTGGGGATAGGAGTGTTGTGTCAAGGAGGAAACAAGAAAGGAAGAAAGGAAGAAAGAAAGAAAGAAAGAGGGGAGGTACGTCAAAACACGCGACGTCCCAAAACAGAAGTCGCTACCCTGCAGGCACGGAGCTTATTTCTTAAATACCTTATCCATCGTGAATGAGGTACTGTAATGCAACTCCCGTCTACATCCGTCTCGAAGCGTGGTCGATTCTTCACAAGCTCCTCGGTTCTCTCCTGCCATGGCCCAATGCTCTGCCCATGCCTCGTACGACGACACCTGCTTGCATCCAACAAAGAAGTCCTCGTCCGTCCTGCACACCAAGTGGGATGTTGCCAAGTTCGACACCAGCGTCAAGGACGACATGGCTAATCAAGGATGCGGGCGGCATCATGTCGAGCGCGACAGTCGGCGCGAGTCCACCAGACTGATCATGCTCGTTCATGTACTGCAGAGCTCATGCTTGGGGCATTCCCGATCCGCTCGTCTCAAGCCGGCTTGATGAAAGACGTCTACGATCGTTGCCGCGGTTCGATCATATCCCGGAGCAGGCGTGTCGGGTATGTTGAAGCTTACAAGATGAAGGACGACCTCACTCAGTACAGATTTCTTCTCCTCCGCCGTGCCGAATCAAAAAGCGAAGAGTTCAATCATCAAATGATCACAAACACCCACTCAGACGAATCGTGGGCGCGGCCTCATCCTCTTTCACGGTCTTCGAAGTATACGCCGCACAGTCCTTGAGCATAGAGACGTCAGGTACTTCCTACGGCTTCGGAAGGGTGTCTCAGGACTCCTTTCGAGCTTTACAATCCACCCAGTGTCCATGTCCTGTTGAGCGAGATACTGCATCTGTCGGCGTGGTACCCTGGGAACGGAGACAGTGATCAGTCGAGTTGCCTGCATTCGGCGTCGTTGATCTCCGCATGGCGTTCCGAGTCGCAGCACGACGCAGCATAGGTCCCAAGACACCCCATGCCTATTCGACTTCTTGTGCCAATCCTCTCGACGACAATTCTCAAGATAACTCCATCCAGTCAATACCAGTCGTGCAACGGAGAAAATGATGAGAGAAGCTGACAAGGTCGTTTGCATCTCGGTGCTCTCCTCTTTTCGCAAGGCAGGTGGATCTACAGACTGACGCCTGCGTACAGGAGCAGCGCTTACTGCCGCAAACCCTATCGATGCCCTCTTCAGGACGGCATCGACAGACTCTTGAGCTCATATTGGCTCGGAAAACGTTCAAGTGGCGGGAACCGATTCAGACTTGGGGAACTGGGGGCGCCTGTACAGGAATTGCTCGCCGTGATCTGCCTGTAACCAGGCCCTTCCCTTCAGCCCGGGTACGGATACACAGCACTCCGATGCGTCACCGTGCTGTAACGCGAGGAGGAAGGACACTGTAAGTTACCGAGAAGGAAGGGAAGCCAAGGAGAGATCTCATGCAAGTTCAATCCCGTAGGCCGAGAACGAGATATCGCGCTCCAAGTCTGGCGGCTCTGGCCTCATCCTTGCAGTCGGCATGCCCTTGACCCCTTCTTGGGCCTCACCGGTCCGTGGGGATGTGGTAAAAGTCAAAACGGCTGTCCCGTGAGAAAGATTCATCCGCGTCGACATGGCTTCCCCTACCTCACACTCAACAATCATCACATGATCTTCAGGGACAATGATACCGCCCTTTCCGAACCTATCCAACATCGAGATTGTCATCCATGCTTACAGTCACGTCGGGGTGACGTCGCAGCGCCGATGGTGACTAAGCGCTTGTGGTCGATGTTGCAAGGGTATGGCCATGGGTTTGGCATTGCTCGTGCGTAGTAATAACAAGGGAGATACTGTACCAGGCTCGGAGTACAGTATCCGTCCTGACGACATGTTAGCGCTTGCAAGGCTTTTGGCAGGCTATAAACTCTTCCTTCAAGGGCGCCTTGAATGTGACATGGTTCAAGTAGGTCACCATCGCTAGGGGATGTAAGCGCTAACTGCCCCAGGATAGGGGTTGTAGTGGTGACTACTCCGAAGAGCCAGCCGACGTCCCAGGATCGCCGACATGCAGTCCTTGCAAAGTTCCCCAGACACCCTAGATGATCCTCCCCAGAGATCCGAGTGCCGCCGCGACGCCGGAAACGGTGAGACAGCATTTAAAGAGGCCGCCGCCCTAGTCTCAGCCGCACAGACTATACTTGGCGGCGCTAATCCCCTTCGGGGGCAGCTTCCTGTATAGTCTGAGAGCGCAACAGCTGAACTAGGTGATAGAGGGTTAGCTGAAATCCGAAAATCTGAATATTAGTCTGAACGTCTATCTAACATCTAGAAACGATTCGTATAGGTTCTAGTATTATTCTAATGTAATTTATTTACGCCTAATCGTAATAGTCGTACCCTTAGTCGCCTATAAGTAAATACCTAGTCGCTCCTATACCTCCTACTAGCCCTTATACTCTACCTACCGTACTACTACTATCTAACCTAATACTCGCTAGATCGCTCTCTATCTATACTTACCGTATCTAATACGTATCTAGCGCTTATTTCTAGCGCTTAGATAGCGAACCTTGTTCCTCCTATAACCTTATTCGAGCTATCCGTTCTACCTATACTTACGTCTTTTCTATCCGCTATCTCGCCGCGTCTATACTTCTCTACTTAGTAGCCTATATACCGCTACCGAGTCCTAACGAGGCCGAATAGGAACCCTAGCCTAAGACCTAACGTCTAGTAGACACTAGTAGTATTCCGTTGTACTCGGGCCTCTAGGAGACTAAATCGCTTAGCTAAATTGTCTCCGCCTTCTTCTACCTATTCCTAGTATACGTCGGCTTCGGCTCGTAATACGGAATCCTAGGTACTAGGTATCTACTTAGAGTCTCGCGTACTAGCTACTAAGTAGCCTCGCGGTATAGTAGCGGATTTCTATTACGTACCGAATTAGGTATAGCGCTATACTAATGTCTACTTCCTATATGTATACCGCCTAATTCCTTAGGGTAACGTACTACTAGCTCGTATATATTATCGTAGTTATAATCTAGAAAGGCATTCGGCTATAGGACCTTATGTCGGACGCGTTAGCGTACCCTCTAGAGAGTTCCTTTACGTAGGTTACGTTCGATAGTGTCTTCGTATTACTAGTATATAGTAATCTTTAGATGTTAGTAGCTACGTATAACTACTTAGGCTCGATACGTACCTAAACGGGTAGTAATAGGTTAGTAGGATAGGCGAAGGCCGACTAATATAGATAGTTAGAGAAGGTACTTATTGTCGAGCCGATAGATAATGTCTAAGGGATAATAGTATCCGAGAGATAGTTCGTTCGCGCCGTTATATTTGTTTTAACTCCGCGTTGTCGTATTGTTTATCTAATTAATATAATAGTCTACGCTAGTGTTCGGGGTGCGTAATGTCTAATTGCTTCCTTCGTCCGTGTTAGTTGTTATATGTTCTCGTTAGACCGTCTAGTAAATACGTATATTAACCGTTAGTCGGTCGGTAGCTAGTATTCTAGCCTAGTACTCCACTATATTTAGCCCCGTCCCTTCCGTATTGCTATAAGCCCTTTATCTTATTCTCGGTCTATATTATTAGAGGCCCTAGGCGGAGCTGCTTAGCTGCCCGTCTACTTATAAATCTATACTATTAGGGACTCCGTTAGGCGCTAGCCTAGCTAAAGGCGGCTAGTAGGTAGTAATCCTTAATATGCCTAACTAACGTAGTAATGCACTATTACTAGAGCCGACGTAGTACTAGCTAGACATATCTCGACTAGGAAGCTAAGGCTCTAGCTCCTTCTTTTAGTTACGTTACTATATATGCAACTTTTAATAAGAACTAGTAGACGTAAGTAGGCTTTTAGTGTTTAATTGAAATCCACTTAACTAAACGCTCGAGCTATTGCCTATAGGGCTATCCTAACGATAGGTAAGCAACTAATAGTAGTACTAGTAGCTTAGTGCACTTCGCTATCGAAAGGGACTTACGTAAGGGTCTCGCTAAATTAACGCTAAAGACAACACCTATAGGGCTATCCTAAAGATAGGTAAGCTATAAGGGCTGCTAATATCGCATCTTATAGAGCCGTAAACGTGTTTATGAAATTAGTCAAAGTAGTTAACGCTCGCGCTCGCTACCTCTACTTTAGTTACTAGATTTCCTTCTACCCTTCTTCTTCGGGTTTCCCTAATTCTAGTACGAGAAGATGCTAAAAAAGTTCCTATTTAAGTCGATTAAACCCTTATTCCTAGTCTTCTTCGGAGTCCGGTTAAATCCGGGCGAGTCCGGATTAAAGAAGTTACCTAGTAGGTTACCGCCCCGCGAAATATATATCCTAGACGGGGTGTTATCGTATACTAAGAAGTCCGTATAGAAGGCCTTCCCGCTTCGGTTAGTAGAGCTAGCCGCCGGAGACTAAAGACCCTATACTAAGGACGAAGTCCGGGGCGTCTTCTTACTTACCGGCGTCTTCGTCTAAGCGTCGTCGAGGTTCTACTAACGACGGTTAAGCCCTTCCTTCTACCTCTTTAGCTCCTTCTTAGCCGCCTCGGCGGCTTTATTACTCGTGCGACGAGTCCTAAATCTAGTAACCTTAGACACGTCCTTTATGTCCGTATCCGGATTATTCGTACGACGTCCTATTAAACGGGTCTTTATACGAGACTTCCTAGCTACCGCTAACTCCGCTTCTAATAGGGGTAGGAAGCTTACTAGCGCCCTTCGGGTTACTAGAGTAGGGGATAGGTCTAGAAGGTTCGGCGTCTAGCGACCTAGACGTTGCCGCGTAGGCTAATCTTCCTCGTTAGAGGTATTAATAATATGCGGGTCCTCGCTAATTAGTTTGCTAACCGTACGTACCGCCTCCTTTAGAGCGCGCTTTATACGCTAAGTATACTCTACTACATTATCGCGCGAGTTATATTAGAATAGAACTAATATAGCCGACGGCTTCGCGCGCTTAGCTAGCGGTTTATTGTCGCGGCTAATGTAGGACACTATCTTAGGGATGTTAGCTATATCGAGTAACA
>JALRMM010000632.1:0-15596 GCA_026122155.1 Zymoseptoria crescenta
CTTGTTTAGTGTCTAGGTTAGACACTAGCTAGGGGAAGCTTATAGTAGGGAAAGTCGCACTAGTTACGTATATCTAGTAGTGCTACCTTCGTCGCTAGGTAGTTAATGGACTTCATCCTCTATTATGCTACCCTTTTAGCACTTCGAAGGCACAACAGCACATAGCACTTAAATCTACCTCCTCGTTGCCCCCCTATCTACCTTCCCTCGTCTCCTTTTTATATATTTACCTTCTACAGCCCTCTTTTACTACACCCCTAGTGCATACTGCTACTATCCGACGGGAGTTTAGAGTCTAAGTATACTCCCCCCTTATACTACTACCTTACCTCTCCTCTCCCGCCCTTTATAGATACTTCCGTAGCTAAATCTACTATAGTGTTTTTCCTTTAGTAAAGCTTTCCGGTTCTTATACTAGGTAAGAACGCATAGAGTTCGATATCTATATTAGGCTAATATACCGATAGCTATCGTTCGGAAAGCCTACTACCGACATAGCTTCCTTAATAGACGCCTACGGCTAACGAACGCCGTAGAGCAATAAGAGTACGACTAGCCCTTCTAACTTATTACCTACTACGGATAGCTTTCGAGCTACTCCTTTACTATCCTTAGCTATCGTACTATTAAGCGAAGATTCCTATAACGTCGACCTTCCTACCTCTACTACTATAACTATCCCTTATAATACGGTCCTTTCTCCGCCTCTACCCTCGTCTTCTACTTCTATATCTACTTCCGAATCCTCGATGCTATCGAAGCGCCCTAGTACTAAGTATAGCGGAGTAGAGCTAAACGAAGAAGAATAGCCCCTATCGAGGAACGTGCCGTATATCGCTACTATCCTTTCTAATTCTATAGAAGGGCTGTCCGAGGTAAGCTAAGGAGCTAACTAATATCGCTACCTTAGGCCGTAGGTCTAGCAACCCGTAATATTACCCCCCCTCGTACTCCTCGAAAGAGCGCTATCCTTAGCGCTACTATACGAGTATTATATCCGTCCGTTCTTCTCGTTCTTCTCGTACTAGGAGCCGTACTTAACTACGAGGATATCGTGTCCGTCTATCGTACTAGGAGCCGTACTTAACTATAAGGGTATCGTGTCCGTCCGCCTCGTACTAGGAGCTAGTACTCGACTACGAGGGTATCGTATTCGTCTATCTCGTACTAGGAGCCGGTACTTAACTATAAGGATATCGTGTCCGTTCTTCTCGTACTAGGAGCCGTACTTAACTACGAGGATATCGTGTCCGTCCTTCGTACTAGGAGCCGTACTTAACTACGAGGGTATCGTGTTCGTCTATCTCGTACTAGGAGCCGGTACTTAACTACGAGGGGGTGTCGTATCCGTCCGCCTCGTACTAGGAGCCGGTACTTAACTACGAGGGTATCGTGTCCGTCCGTCTCGTACTAGGAGCCGTACTCGACTACGAGGATTCTTCGTTCGTCTCGTACTAGAAGCCGCGCTTGACTATAAGGATTTATCTTCTCCGAGAAGGGCTTAAACGCTATTATTAGGACTATCTAGTTCTTTCGACTACGTTCGGATAGCCTCGTTCTTAGCTACTAACTATCGAGGAATGTGCCGTATATCGCTACTATCCTTTCTAATTCTACGGAAGGGCTGTCCGAGGTAAGCTACGGAGCTAACTAATATCGCTACCTTAGGCCGTAGGTCTAGTAACCCGTAACAGCCCCAGGGTCTTCTAGTATAGGACTACGACATACTAGATACCGAGGCCTATCTTTAGTTAGTCGAAACCGAAGCGTAGGTAGGCTAGATTAGTAACGGCCTAGCCGCCTACTATCCTTTAGCGAACGTATCTATAGAAGCCGTCTTAGTATAAATTCTAAAGAAGTTTATTACTTAGCCGACGTCTATAGATTAACTAGATTCTAGCCTCGAGGCTATCGCTACTATCTACTCGTTTACCCTAGATCCCGAGATTAACTATACCGTATACTTCTAGAAGGTATAGGTAGTAATTGTCGCTAAGCTCTATATTACTATCGTATCGCCGATATATAATAGATCCCGTCGTATATACCTCGCCGAGTATCTTTACGTTAGCCTATAAAAGTTCGCGCGGATTAATAATATAAAGGTCGACTACCCGTTTAGCGAGTAGTACGTCGCTACGATCCTCGCCGAACTCGTGGATAGCTCGCTATTATCCTAAGGATTTCGCCTACTCGTTGTCCGTTATAACGCTAAAGGCGAGGTTAAATCGGCTAGGATTTCGTATATAGTTAGCGACGGCGCGAACCTCTTCGTACTACGTATAGTTAGTTAGCGCTAGGAGCTACTATTACTAGTACTAAGCGTCGACTATCCGGTCTCTAACGGTACTCTAGCTACTATTACCCCGTTCGTGAAGTAGTATTATCCGATTTATAATAGTCGTACTATACGAGCTTACGACTACGGTCTAGGGTCTCTAGCGGACCTCTAGGACTTCTATACGAAAAAGGTAGCCCCCTACGAGGCCGCTAGAGACGGTATTTAGCTACTAGCGCCCGCCGCTAACGCTACTCCTTCGCTAGTATATTTATCGAGCTCTAGTATACCCCGAGATATAGAATACGTACTCGACGGTATACGTATAACCTTCCTCTCTCTAAAGTCTCGCCCGCCGACTTAAGAGTACCCCTCTAGCTATTAGAGTAAGAAGCGTCGATGCTCTAAGTATAAGGCGTCCGCTAGGTAAGAAGATCCGCTATATTCCGCGTCTACTAAGTAGCGTACTACCGACGCCGAACATCTTACGACTAAGCCTTAACGCTTAGCTATCTACGGTATAGTAATTACGGAGATCGATGTTCTTTCCGATCCGGAACGTTTTCTCTAAGTACTACTAGATGCGTAATAGCGTATAATCGAGTATAGCATAGGAGCTACTACCGTCTATATGTCGCTAAATAGTATACTATTAGCTACTCGACTAGCGTCTAATCGATACCTAATAAGGCGCGAAACTTCCGTATATTAGCGCTAAACTAATTTATAAACACTACCTTTACTCTATCTAGCCCGTAGGATATCTAGTTATTATATCGAATGCTTATTAAGTACGGCCGAGAGTTCGGTTAGTATCCCTCGAGGAAAGGGTAGGGTTCGTCCGTATTAGGCCGTAGTATATCTATATCCAGCCCTTAGGATACTACTAAGAGCTTATTACGAACGTAAAGGAGTCCTTCGAGAACGCTACGATCGAGATACTTATCCTATATACGCCGAATACTAAACTACTAAAAGATAGTTCGCTTATTTAGAAGAGTAAGATCCTACTAACGCTAATATAGATAGCTAATCCGGCGGAGCTATTTAAGACGACTCTAATAGATGTTAGTAAGTACTCGGACATTAGTAAGAATTAATCAAAGCGTAAGACGTCGTACTACTTCTTTTAAATACTAGCATTTATAAGGGTCCAAACCGAAGTTATATATAAAGGTCTAGATCCGAATATATAAAATTCTAAAGCTACCGAAAGGAAGATCTATCTATAATAGCGATATATTAAGTATAAGTCGAAGGCGTACGTAGCGTAGCTTAGCGTATACGTAGCCTCTATATAACCTAATTAGGTGTCCGGTTGGCTCGTTAGACGTTCGATAGGATATTAGGCGTTAGGCGTTAGGCGTTAGGCGTTAGGTATTAGGCGTCGGGCGGCAAAGCCGGCTAGCCTTAGCTACTAGCCTCTAATAGTATTATAGAAACTAATCCCTCGTACTTCGACTTTCCTAGTATAATAAACTATTAGAGCGCTATCCCTTATACCTATACCCTACCTACCCTACCTACCCTACCTATTTAATATCCCTATTTCTATCGTTACTACTAATATCGCCCTACTTTTCGTCGTTGTCCGAGGTATCTATATTAAGGGGCAACCTTAGAGGAGGAAGACTATCGAGATATGTACTATAATTAATCGAGCCCTAATAGGTTACTAAATTAATAAATGCATTAAATATAGGCTTTCCCGTTCTTCTATAAGGTATTGTCTATTATATCGCTCGGTTAGTTATATACGAGGTAAGATAGGGTAAGGTAAGGTAAAGAGAGGTAAGGTAAGGTGTAAGAGTAGTTAATATAAAACGTTATATTAAGATGTTATCGATAAACCCCTAGTATAACGAGCCCTTAGTAAAATATAACAAGGTTGTTAATAAGATAAATATTATTAATAAAAGTAGGTAAAAGTTAGTAGTATTCTCGACTATTAAAATAAGCTTATATACTAGTAACGACCTCCTTCCCTACCGACAAGTTACTAGTCCGTAAAGGTACATATAAAGCTTTATTAATAAAATATAACGAGTACGGCTAGTAATAAGATAGTAAATAAAAATCTACCTACCTTACTAATAAAATTTTATATTAACTACTCTAGACTAAGTTAAGGCGAAGAGGTAATTATGCTATAGCTTAAGCCGTTGTCTATTACGATTAACAATCGGACGACGTACTATATAGACATTGTATTCGTTTCTAGTGCCGGGCTTTAACCTATAGAGCATATATACGTATAACAATACGAACCCTTACTAGAGAATAAGACTTCGATTCGTCCTAATAAGTTAACTTTGCCTTGTTTACTACTATAGTTAGAGCCGTGCAAAACTAGCTATATCTACTTTTCTTCCCTAGTAAGGCGGTATACGAGGAAAGAGAGAGAACGGGCACATATTACTAATCTGAAGTTTATACCTCGTAATAGTGTAGTCGATCTTAATTAAACCGATCCCGATATAAAGCCTCTCTATAAAGTAATTATAATAGCATCGTAATCTATAGACCGAACCGCTTACTAGAACTCTAACTATATATATCGTCCTAGTATGTTCCGTTCTATACTCTTAATACCCTATATACCTACTTAGTAAACCCTACCGTGTCTATCCCTATACTCTTTAATATATAGCATATTTAACAAACCTCGTTAATTCTCCACCTTTATATATCCCTTATCCTATATATTCGCCTTATCTACCTCGTAAACACTCTTTATTAGAATATAGGTCGGTCGCAGAGTCCTATTATAGCTTTATCTACTAGCTCTTTTAAGGACGTATACGTAGCTAGTTAACTTGTTATACGGCTTAAATAGTCTATATAGCCGGTATTTACGCTAAACGTAGTAGGCTTATACTTATATATAACTCGCTTCGTAATCTTACCGTAAAGGAACATTAGCTCCCAACTATACGTCGTAAGGATAACGTTAAGGTAAGGCTATTATAGAGTTAATCCGCATTCGTAGACGGAAGATTCGACTTCGGGCGTAGAGCTAGTAGGGCGTAGCTCTTTCGTCGTTTAATAGATTCTACTAATCTATAGTCGTAGACTCTTTAACATCTACTCGAGGTAGGCGTACTCGCGGACTTCTAGGGGTATATATAGACGTTAACGTATACCTAGAATAGATAAGACGCCGCCGCGGCCGACGAGCTCGTAGTAGTAACTACTAAACGGGCCGTCTCGATTAGCTACTAGGAGTTAGCCGTTCCTAATAGCGAGATATTTCGCGGTTAGGTCCTTAGAGGTTCGAGCTAGGCTAGTAATATCGCGCCCTTACGCTACGATCTAGAGTATACGTAGGTACTACTCGCGTTAGGCTTATAGGTTTCGAATCCTACGAACTCGCCGAGCGTAGGATACGATATGTTTCTTTTAGAGCTAGCGTCGACTAGGAAGAGGCGTTAAACGTAGTACTTAGGTAACGTCTAAATTGTTATATATCTAAGGGACCGCGTTACTAGAGTTTTACGTCGGCGTTAGCATTAGAGTCGGTATCGTTAATAGCTTTAGGCTAGAGGGAAGGCGTTAAGTAGGACGGTAACGAAGTACTTCTAGTCGTAGTACTCGGATTTCGTACTCGCGCTAGTTAGTAGTAGTTATCTCGAGTAACTATATCTTTAATAGTAAAGCGTAGCCGTAATAGGAACGATCGCGTTATATCGCGTAGACGTGGTCCGTTTCTCGTATAATCTAGTACGTAAAGTTATATCTTTATCGCCGGTAAATTCTACGTATAGCTTAAGTTAAAGAACTAGATCGGTATTAAGCCGCGTTAAAGTAGTGTTACTCTTAAGGATATTATAGATAGGTAGTTAGTTAGTCGTAAGATTAATTAGTAGAGTAGCGTATAGGCGTAACTCTAACACTAGTAGCCCTTAGGCCTAAAAGCGTTTAAGAAGATAGAGGCTTCCTTATCCGTATACGACATTCGCTAGAAGTAATTAATAAGCATAATGTTCGTAATATTTAATTTCTACGGCTAGTCCTTACGTCCTCCACGTACTAATTTAGTATCTAATTATAGCATTAATAGCGTAGGCTATCTAAACCTTATAATGTAGCTAATAGCTCTCGTTTTAGGAAAGTACACTATGTTCTATAAAGTATGTTAGAGATAGTACGAGCTTAGAAGCCTAGATAGTACGAACCGATAGCGATTATCCTATTATATATACGAGGACGAGGATAGCGCTAACGACGATAGTGAATACGACTACGTCCTACGTCGGATCTAGCCTTATACGTATAGTCTCGACTATCTTAGATATACTCGTAATACCTAGCTTTATTAGACGGGAACCCGAGCTAGTAGCTATCGGTATTAAGACCTCCGCTCTAAGTAAGACTACTACGTCGACTACGTATATAACCGATAGCTTAGATACTACGTAGACCTACGAGGCCTTTACGAGGACGACGGTAGCGCCGCCCTCTACTATAGCGAATACGTTAGTAGAGATGCAATAGAAGATATCGACCGCGTAGGTATAGTATATATTATATATATTAATAGCGATAGCGAAGGTAGCTATTACGCGGTCGAAGAGGGTAGCGATGTAGGTAGTAGCGTAGATGCTTATAACCTAATAGGTATATACGGCGTAAAGGCTAACTATTTAATAGCCGGCTATAATATACGAGAGGATCGTAGAGATATCGATTAAGGCGTTTATTATAATAAATCTAGGCGTATTAGTTATAGGGCCTCCCTCTTTACGAGAAATTAACTTACGAAGCTCGGGGGATGCTAGTCGATCGTAATAACTACTTTAGGTTAACGAATAGATAGAGTAGTAGTTTTAAAGGAGAGAGAAGGAGAGAAAGAGAGAATAGGTAGAAGAAGTATAAGTCGTAGGTAGCTATAATCCGCTTACTACATTTCCTCTTAGCGAACTACTATATAGATTAAAGAAGCGTTCGCTATAGACTACCGTAGCGTCGGCCTATAGGAGGTACGAACATATCTAATCTAGAACACCGTCTCTCTACTAATTAATCGCTCTACGGCCTTATTTATCTAGAGCTAGAGTTTTAACTAGGGTGGAGACTAATGTTAGCCTTTATAGCTACGATACGCCGTATTAGGTATTACGTACTAGGCCGTCGGAAATCTATTCGTAGTACTAAGAGCATTTAGTACTAGCACTTTCCGTTCGCGCCGAAGCGCTAGGTATTCCGAACGACCGTAGTCTCTACCTAGCGGCAACGTATATCGTCGTACTAGCGTATCGGTCCTATACTAGTATTATATAGCGAGCTACTATCGGATCTACTAGTACTAGACCGGCTACACGGCAACAACTTTCCCTAGTAGGTCTATTCTAAATAACTATTCCTTACTCCTATCTTCGCTCCTTACTAGGCTATCTCCGCCGTAGGTACTTATACTAAACGTCGTAGACTACTAGCTCCTTCGTTGTCCTAGGTTTAGTTACGCCTTATCGAAGTAGTGGAGCCGATACTCCCTTTAAACTCGTAGTACTCTAGTCGGCTATTATGTACTATCTCCTACTATTCCTACTAGGCTACGAGTCGGAGGCTAGGGTTACTACTAAAGTAGTAGACGGACTATTTATTCGCGCGGCTATTAATAGGTACTTTATATAAGTGTAAGAAAGTTTCTAAAGCGTATATAAGCACTTACCTTAAGCTCTACACTACTAGAACTTATACGTAGTAAAGATATATGCTACGGTACTCTCTAAGTAGGAAGGTACGGGCTAATCCGAAATAGTAGTCTAGAAATACGCTAAGTAATTAACTAGCCTACAAACTTGCCTATTAACGTTATGTCGTAGGTTATCGGCTATTGTCGATAGTAACGGTCTTTGTCTTCGTCTTATATATAAGTAGTAGATACTCTATGTACTCGCATCTACTATAGTCCCCTTAGCGGTAGCGTACTTAAGTGTTCTCCTATAGAAGTAGAGCTATCGTAGAACCGATCGGTACGCTTCGTACTACTAAGCTTCGTTAAGCTAGGCCACTTTTAGTAAGTATAATAAGAGCGCGGTCCGGGAGGTTAATAATACCTTAGCTGCCCGTATACCTTACCTTTACCTACCTCCTTCTTAGTTACGCTCCTTATTAAAGCATATTCCGAGAACCTCTTATACTAGCCTTAATGTCTAGCGGACGAGACTTCGAAACTATACTAGGCTATTAGCGTTCTTACCCGGAGATAGACCTTTACTATAAAATTTAATGTATCTCCTACTAAACTATACGCTAGACTAAGTCTTCTACTAGATAAGGTACAGCTCCTAGATAGCTATCTATATAAGATAAAACTTATTACTTTCCTACGCGACGGCTTACGGTATATAGCGAGCCGATATAAAGTGTCTATAGAGCGTAGAGCGGCTATATATCGGTAGATAGCGATTACGCGACCTACCCCTTTCTAGGCTAAGGACTACGAGAGAAGATCGCGTAATTCTTCCGTATAGAGTCGATATACCGTCGATACCTATGCTCTATCTAGAGTTAGTATAGTCCTAGGTCTATAATCGAGGTTACGTCGATACGTTAAAGGTTTATAAAGATAACCTACTAGCGCCTAAGCGTAGGGTAGTTTACGTTCCCGTAATAAAGTAGCGTAGGTCTAGGGATCGAGGCTAGCTAGGACCGGTGTTTACGGACCTATAGCTATATAAACCTTCGGCCCGATAATGCCTTACCTTTTTATATTCGTAGAGCTTTACGTTTAAAGTATATCGCTTATCGTATACCGTAACGGAATATAGTACGCGTAAAACACTAAGCTTATAAGTTGTTCTTAGATTACCTAATATAGAGTCTATTACTAATCTATCGTACTAATCTCCTCTAGATTTCCGTAGTAAAGGCTTATTACCTACTCCGTTAGGGAATGCTATAAAGCTAACGCTAAACCAACCTACGTCTCGGACCTAACCTCTAACTCTACTAGACGTACCGATAGGCGTAACCTTATCCGGTTTCGTACTATTCGTACCTCGACTACTAAGTACCTATAGTTTAGATTATATAACACGTAGCGAGAAACTATAGCGAAGGCTAATTATACCCTTAGTCGTACCTATATTCGACCGATAAGCATTTAAGGGAGTTATATAGGGCATTCTCGCCGCGTAGGATACCTACGCTACGTTTAGTATCGGTACGAGGTATATACTCTAGGAGGCGTATAAGCTATAGATAACCGCCCTCCTATACGAAATGCTCGTAATCGCTTAGCTCGTAGAGCGTAATCCTATACCGTACGATATCGAGATCGCGCTATAGATAGAAGGTACTATTTAGATACGTCGACCCGAGACCGAAGCCGGCTACGTACTATTATATAGCGGTAATAAGAAAGATAAGGTAATTATAGGATACGTAGAACGAGGTAGTAATTAGGGCAACGGTATTAGAGATAGGTTGTTCTATAAGGTCTCTTACCTTCGATAGTAATCGTATACTTCGGTTCTACCTACTAGTCGAATTCGGCTTCTAGCTAAGTAGTATTTAAAAAGGTCGTAGAGCGAGACTATCGGCTCTATGCTATAAGGGGGTCTAATATAGCGTATAGACTATAACTTGTAACGAAGTACCTCCTCTTCCTCTATCTAGTAGTAGTAGGCTTAAAGATAATATATAGGTATACTAGAAACTACTCGTAGGCGCGCTACTAGGGAGGAGGGTAGGAGGTAGGAGCTACTTATTTATAGCCGCTAGAACGGATAAGTTCTACGATAGCTTAAGTATATCCCTCGTATCGTACTCGCTAATCGCTAAGCGCTAATTCCGTACCTATAGATATACCTAACGGTTAATCGCGGGCATATGTTTACTACTTAGTCTTTTAGAGCGCCCTATTATATACGCGAAGAGCTATAAAGGAATTAGTCGCATAAAGCCTATAAGTAATTATACGGTCGTAAACTCCTTATTTATTGCTCCCGTTTACTAGTAGTGCTTACTGCTCTTTATATTATCTCTACTACTATAAGCTTAGCTCTTTATATAATAAGGCTTACCTCGATAGCACTTATACCTCTAATATAGCTCCTATTTATAGCCCTATCGGTCTATTGTAGGAGACTTCTTCTCGTTACGCTAGCTCTACTCTAGTCTCTAGTTAGGGCACTCCGGTATCTTCTACTAGTACGAGAGTAGAGTTCTCTATAACTAGACTAGCTACTAATAAGACCTTATCCGCTAGCTCCGCTCTACCTTCGTCTACTAGCAATTCCTCTATAACTAACGTACCGGCTAATAAGACCTTATCCGCTAGCTCCGCCCTACTCTCTAGTTAGGGTAATCCGGTAGCTTCTACTAGTACGGTAGCGGAGTTCTCTATAAATAGACCTCCTACTACTAGGACCTTATCCGCTAATACGTCTACTATAACTAACCCTTTTATAACCGAACCTTTATTCGCTAACTACTCTCTAACTATCCCCTATACTAGCAACGTCTCTACTAGTACTACCTCTATATCTAAGGCCGCCTCCGAAAACACCTTAACTCTAACGAAAGAAAGCGCCTCTACTAATACCTCTACCGCGCCTCGCCGAGCTAGTAGTTTGGCTATCTACTATCCCTTCGCCGTAATCGTAGTAAAAGAAGTATAGTAAGTCGCTACGAATAGGAAGAGCCGTAAGAATACGAAGACGGAGGATAGAGTAAAAGGCCTAGATAATATCGAGGATATATTATAGAGTAGATAGTCGTACTAGTAGAAAATATCTAGCGTCGGCGAGTTAGCTTATAGTAAAAAACGTAAGTTCGACGAGAATAGAGATCCGGGAGTCGGTAAGGACATTAGCGGAGGATAGGAGTATAGGTTAGAGAAGCCTAATAGTCGCGAGGATGCTATAGACGTAGACTAGCCCATAGACTACGAAGGTATCGTATCGGGCTATCTATCTAGGGTCTCGATAGCTACTCTTATCGCTATAAAGCCTACTCGTAGAGGTCCCGATGCCTTACCTATTAGTAGACGGGACGAGGATATAGCTACTATCTTCTTTTATATACTATACGACCTTATATATATACCCTACTAGTACTTCTTCGATCGGTTTAAGATTATAGATCTACCGGACGCTATCTATAAGAAGGTCCTCCTAAAGGTCGTTAGGCGCGAGTTGCTCGTAGATCTTAGCCTTAATACTCCTACGGACATTAAGAAGTTTAAAGCCGACCGTCTCGCCTACTACCTACTACCGGTCGGCCTCTAGCTTATTAGTAAGCAGTTTTCGCGCGAGATCGAGCTTCTCGTATATTAGACCGGCTCCTTCTATATTTATAGCCTTAGGACATTCTAGCTTCTCGGCGCTACGATCTAGCTAGCTTTCGCGCTAAGTATCCGTACTATCGTACTTTAGGGAGGTAACCCCGTTAAGTTATACGCGTACGCTATTACTACGAGCTCCTAGATCTCGAGGATAAAGCTTAAGTTTCCCGACATTAGCGTTAAGGTAGCTATCTTAGTAGATAGTAAGACCTATCTTACTATAAAGCCCGTATCGAAGTTTATCGTAGATAATAGTAAGAGCGAATAAGAGAGACGGATTATAAGGATAGAAAGAGTAGAGCGGTATATTACTAAAAGATAGAGGTCGCCTAACGGACTATAATTAAGACCGTAATTCCTCTCGCTCCTTGTTATCTACTTATATTTAGCTATTATGCCGAAGACCCTTACATCTAACTAAATTATAGTGCATTATAAAAATATCGTTACTAAGAAAGCCCCTCGTAGGAAACTATTCCAAGTCCCTCTCGACAAAACTACCTATATTAACCTTACGTAAAACGCGCCTCGATTACTCGAGCGTACTATTATTACTATAGAGTAAGGTTTTTCCCGGTATCCGCCTACAACTTCCTTATACGATTGCGTAAACCCTTACGCGATTGTATAATATCGTATAGTCGATCCTTTACTATCTCCTAGTACTTAATATAGTCGCTAGCGATAGCTAATTCCGCTATATTAAGCTAGGTCTCCGCCGCACCTACTATCTAGTATTTCGAAAAGCGTTCGAGGGTAGAAACGTTCGATACTAGCTACGATAACATCCCGAGGAGCGTTTAACGATTAATATAGGCCCGGGTAATAATAAAACCTCCGGTTAAGGTAATTACCGCGTAGATAGCCCTAGCTCGTATCTATAACGTAAGGCTACTATCTAATAGTAGAATAATGCCGCCTTCGAGGAGTTAGTAACACTTCCCTAGTCGATTACTCCGAGAGCTAAGATCCTCTAGCGTCTCTAAGTTACGCTTCGTAGGTAGCTATAGGAAGAATAGGCGCCGACTCTACTATACGGGACTAGATATAATATACTTACCGTTGTCTTAAGGCGAGATTAGTAGAAGCACTATATATAAGTATATCGATACGTACCTATATAAAGATCGGTAATACTACTAGTAGCTATAAGAATAACTTCGTAAGGCTCGATACTCTTAGGTATATAGTTGGATTTTAATCGAGGGACGAGTATACGTCCGTACTTACTAGGATCGAATGCTATACTAAGCTACGGACTATCCGGTAGATCGCCGCGGTAGTCGTATACTAGCCGACGTAGTATCGTCTACTTCTCTTCTTTCTTCTATATAGGATCCGTAACCCCTTCGGTAAATAGATAGACATTATCGATAGCGGAATCTACTATAGGTAGCGCTTAAAGAGATCCTAGTCGCGTAGCTAACTATCGTAATACACCTTAAAAAAAAGCATAGATATCCGGTATACCTCTAGATTCCTCCTTCTATAGCTTCTATATAAGAGGAGAGTATTACCTAAGATCGGATAATAATACTACGCTAAGGGACGTA
The DNA here is from genome assembly GCA_026122155.1 of Zymoseptoria crescenta. Classification (NCBI taxonomy): domain Eukaryota; kingdom Fungi; phylum Ascomycota; class Dothideomycetes; order Mycosphaerellales; family Mycosphaerellaceae; genus Zymoseptoria; species Zymoseptoria crescenta. The sequence continues at coordinate 13,124 of JALRMM010000632.1, forward strand.
GAAAGGGTAACATAACCTAGTAATCCGACCTTAGCTAAAAGTAACGATTTACTAGGTTCGGTCGTAGTACTACTAAGTAGGAGAACCTTAGCTTCTTTAGCCCCCTCGGCGTATAGTTCTCTATATCGCTAAGCGCTATACTAATCCGATTACTCTCTAGGTTTACGAGCTTCCTTATATTAGTGTAATAATCGCAAAAAGTAGTAGTACTCTTTATACTTCGCCGCTTTACCGATATACTATTATAATACTATAGCGGTCTTTAACTTAGCGTAATAAAAGCCGTAGATCGTATACTATTTCGTTACCTAAGCTCCGACTAGGTCTATTAGTTCTTCGCCCTCTATTAAACCTATACATTCTATTAGATCCATACCCTCTTATAGATTCTACCTCGTAATACGTAGAGCGGCCTTAAAGGCGATACTATATAACGATAGCGATACCGCGCGATAATAGTAATACTACGAGAACATCTATATAGCGCTAAACGGATTATCTCTATCCGCCCGTAGACTAGCCTACTAGTTACCGTCGGCGGTATAGACATTTAAACGAATCTAATATATCGTAGGAGTATCCTAGCCGTTTTCTAGGGTCTAAGTAAACATAGACCCTATAAAAGTTACGTAAGTAAAGCTAGTTGTAAAATAGCGGAAAATAATAGAGAGTATTAAAAAGCGACGCGAAATAGTAGAGACCTAGTATAAGATACCGTATAACGCTCTAGTCGGCAAATAATATATCAGCGCTAAGCGGATTAGGCTCCTTACTAAGACGAAGTTCGTATTATATAATGTAGCTATCTAATATATATATTACTATAGGAGCGTTATATATAACTATACCTTCTATAATAGCCCGCTATACGTAATATCTATTACGGCTACTATATTAATAGACGATATTCCTCCGTTTCTACCTACTCTTAAATAGAAGGTATACTACTCGGTTCTTATAGTAACCCTCCCTAGATCTAACGCTTCGCTCTTAGGTAAGCTATAATTATAACTCCTCTATAATCGACGCGCGATACCTACTACTAGAAGCAAAAAAGAGCTTTTAACAATACGTCCTTACTAGATCTACTAGATGCCGACCGTAATAGTAAGATATTTATACTAGAGTAGGCGTAAGGCATAGACTATAAGATAGCCGAGGTTAGAGAGGCGAGTACTAGTATAGACTAGGGTAAAGAGAAATATATAATAGAAGCTGGATATATATAAGAAGGCGTAGCTCCCTATAAGTAATAACAACAGGATTGATATAATAGGGAAAAAGAGCGCTAGAGAGAATAAGGTAAAAGAGAAGATCCTAAGGAAAGATATAACGTTACGAAAAAAAAAATCTAGAATTCGTAGAATCCGCGAGTAGCTTCTAAGATTTCTAAGATACGAAAGTCGGAAGTAAGAGTAGAGCGAGAGTAGAAACCCTACCTTCTCGACTCGAATTCGACTCGAACTCGACTCGAATCCGACTAAGTTCTTTTATTTACCTTTATTATATCTTACTTCTTCCTTTTTTTTTCTAAGTTCTTTTGTTTATGTTCTTATTGCGTCTTACTTCTTCTCTTTCTATCTTCTTCTCTTTTTCTATCTTCTTCTCTTTCTATCTCGAGTCTACCTTTCGATCTCTTTACTAATATCTTTATAGATATATACGCCGCTATCCTTCTCGCGCTCGATATACTACTATCCTTCTCTTACTCGATATCGTACCCTTCTCGCTCTCGATATTATACTCTTCTCGCTCTCGATATCGCGCCCTTCTCGCTTTCGATATCGTACCCTTCTTACTCTCGATAGCATATCCTTCTTACTCTCGATAGTGCGTCCTTCTCCCTCTCGATATAGCGCTCTTCTCGCTCTAAAAAAGGTAGGAATATTAGATAACTATACGCTCTCTACTTCTCTTTCTCGGTCGTAAAAGAGAAGGATACGCGCGCGCTCTACCTCTTGTTCTACCTCTCTTTCTTAGTCGTAAAAGAGAAGGATACGCGCGCGCTCTACCTCTCTTTCTACCTCTCTTTCTACCTCTCTTTCTACCTCTCTTTCTACCTCTCTTTCTACCTCTCTTTCTTAGTTATAAAAGAGAAGAACACGCGCGCGCTCTACCTCTCTTTCCGTACTCTACCTCTCTTTCTCGGTCGTAAAAGAGAAGGACTCGTACGCGCTCTACCTCTCTTTCTCGGTCGTAAAAGAGAAGGATACGCGCGTGCTCTACCTCTCTTTCTTAGTTATAAAAGAGAAGGATACGCGCGTACTCTACCTCTCTTTCTTAATTATATCTATCTCTCTTTCTCGGTCGCAAAAGAGAAGGATATACGCGTACTCTACCTCTCTTTCTACCTCTTTTTCTCAACCGATAGTTGTCGACATCCGCACTTCCATTGCACACCCAATATTGACCCGATCATCACCAAACACGCACCATTCGAAAGCCCGTATCAAGGCCGTTCCAACGAACCCGC
>JALRMM010000633.1:0-15567 GCA_026122155.1 Zymoseptoria crescenta
ATTTATATAGTACTAGTAAGATAAACTAGCGAATCGAGATATAGTAGCGGTAGTAGAGGGTTACTACTACTCGATTCCGTTAGTTCTTCTTGGAGCTATTGTAAGGGGGGAGTATACTCAGACTCCAAACTCCCGTCGGATAGCAGTAGTGTGCACCGGAGGTGTAGCAAAAGAGGGCCGTAGAAGGTGAACATGTAAAAAGAAGACGAGGGAAGGTAGATAGGGGGGCAACGAGGAGGTAGATTTAAGTGCTATGTGCTGTTGTGCCTTCGAAGTGCCAAAAGGTAGCATAATAGAGGATGGAGTCTATCAACTGCCTAGCGACGAAGGTAGCACTGCTAGATACACGTAACCGGTGCGACTTTCCCTACTACAAGCTTCCCCTAGCTAGTGTCTAACCTAGACACCAAACAAGAGACAGACTAGCGACCTGAAGCGCCGCTGCGTGCTGCTCAAAGCAAAAAGAAACAAACTCAACATATCCTATATGCACGTCCTTATGCGTAAAAACCCTCCAGAACTAGCACTAGCATCGTCCTTGTCGTGTAGTGCTAATGTAGACCGATCCTATCCTAGGGTTTTGCACCCGCCCCGCATGTCGCATGCATCCAATAAAAAGAAAAGAACAAAAGAAAACCCTATTAAAACTAAAGAACTCCCCTGAAATTCGCTCCTAAGCCGTCGTCGGTATTATTTCTTTTCCTAGACTAAAATGTGGAAATAGTCTAGCAAATCGACTCGGCTACTATCCCTAAGTACCGGCCTCCTAGAAACGCACTCGTCCTGTAGTCCTATGCTTACTAGTGAAGGGAACCTCCTAAGGGAGCGAGTCGATAAACTCCTACTAAGTAACGTGTTTATGCTTAACATCCTCTGGATCCTTAACTAGTAGCTCGTCCGCACGAGGGCGCTTCGACCAGAAATTCTTTAGATTAGCCTCCTTTGCCCGGTAGAAGGACTTGTTACCGAAAGTAGTCCTCTTAATAGCCCGCATCCGCTAGTAGTTGCTAGCGAACTGGTGGAGGGCACGCTTACGCTCTGTCTAGAGGTACTCCTTTAGCTTCGCTGCGCTCTCGAACTAAGTAAGTCGCCTTAGCTCGGAGAGGACGCTAGGATTGTCCTACTTAGCACTACTAACTAGCGCGCTCGAAATAGGGTTGCTAGTAGTAAGTCGAACTAAGGCTAGGAAGGCGTAGGGGATAGCTCCGTATTTGTTTCGAAGTCCAGAAGGGGTACGCTCTAGAGCAGTTATATCCCTGTGTAACCTGCTAAGTATCTCCTAATTACTAGCCTCTACGCACTCGAGCGAACCGTCCTCCCGGTAGGCAATAAACTAGGGAAGGATAGTGCGGCGCTCGGTCTTCGCTACGTAATCCACTCTATAAGGAAGATAAGGTGTAGTAATACGGACATTACTAGCCTTGCAGGGCACGTGTTCCTACTTAAGTCTATGCTTATCTAGGAAGCTCTAAGGGAGGACTATATAGTCGATCTTCTATACAGCACCCTTAGTGCAATCGTAATCGCGCATCCACTTGTGCTATGCATTAAAAACCTTCGTCTTCTGCATGCCCTTAACAAGTACCGTGCAGTCGTCCTTCCCCTCGTCGGTAAGAGAGACAGTCCCCTAAACTTAGAAGATCCTACGCAGCTCCTTAATTATCCGAGTAATATTTAGATCGATGTGCTTGAACATAGTGTTGTCTCCAATCCCGGTGTACTTGGCGTAGTACGGATATAAGATAAGCCTATGCTCGTAGTCTGGCCGCATAATAACGTATAGCAACTAGTACCTAATGTCCTATCGAATAAGCTGCTAAACTTAAGAGTAGAACATAGTCCGGAGCTAGCTATAGTTGTCCTAGCTATTAATCCTCCGCTGGTGCTAGAGGTACATGTCTATCTCCTCCTTAATAATATCCTTTAGGAAAAAGGGCTTCTTGTCGATTATAATTTTCGTGTCGTTTGCTAGCTAGTCGAACAGGGGGAAGTTAAGGGTACCATCCTTCTTAAAGGCGGTGTAGTAGGCATTAGTTATACCGAGCGCCTCCTTCGCGATGTCCCCAAAGCGGATATTCTTCTCCTTATTAATAAGGTTGTAGTAGATGCTACTAAGGACTAGTTTCTAAGCCGTATTCTCGAAGCGGTATAGACTAAGGAAGTCCGAGGGACGAACAGGACGCGCGTGCTTAAACTAGTAGGAGTAGGTATTAGCACCCGTCTTGTGGTCGCTCAGCTTTTTCGTATCGCCGTTAAGCTAAAGGAGTCTATATAGGAACAGGTTCTTGTTAGTCCGAGACCCCTTCTTAACTTTGAACCCTAAGTATCGAAGGAGGTCCCTAGCATAATCTATGCAGAGATATGCCTGATCCTTCTAAGGCAGTAATGGATCCGGGTATAGTGTTTAAAGGCACTTAAAGAATAAGTTGGCGTTCGCGAGCCTCTCCTTACCTACTAGGTTCCGAAGCCTATTAATTAGAGAAATTACCTGTGGACTAGCTAGCTCGCAGTTGCACTTGTCCTTTCGTGGAGCATCCTTCTTTAGAATAACACTAGTAGCGAGTTAAGACTCGCTAATAGCAATCGAAAGTAAGCGTGCTCGACCGGTCTTTCGGGTAGGCGAAGTAGCTCCCTAGATACTATCTTCCAGTTTAGCACTGCCGGGGGTAGTTAGCTATAAGTTTCGTCGGTCCCTAGTAGGGGTCTTTAGTCCGGAGACTAGCTGTCCTAATCCTAATAGGGTGTTAGAGAAAGGAGTAGTACGGTCGGGTAGGGTAATAGGGGACGGAGGTCCTTGTTTCGAGCTAGTAGTACGAGAGCGGGTGCTTATAGCGGGAGGTGCGTCGATCTACTTCTACGGAGCAGCCCTAGAGACGGAACCGGAGCCGGAAGCTATAGTAGTAGGTTAGGCTGCCTTGTCGAAAACCCAGCCGCGGCTGTCGAAGTATAGACCGAACTTGCTCTTGAACTTATCGTACTGTTCCTATAATGGACGATCTGGCTTCCTATCGGCCATAAGCATAAAGTCCCTCGTAACATACTCCCCCTCTACTAGGCTTACTCCCCGCGAGGTGCCTCGAAGGTGTCGATAGAGCAGCTCGTACGATAGCAGATGCGCTATAGAGTCTCTATTATTGCTACCTATCTATAAGGGATACGCATTCGCTACGCGCTAGACCTGCTTAGCTATGTTCTCGGATAGCCGGATGTGTTTCTTAAGCTTAGGGTTCTTGTTTATAACAGCGTCGCCCTAGACCTTCTAATAGCTATCCTATACCGACTTCTTCCTATTGCGAGATTCTTTTCCAACGGTAGCTGCCCTCCTTAGGTTCGGGAAAGCGGTGCCTATATTGTCCTCCCCCTTAACTTCCTATCCGTCCGCGAGAAGCAGTAGAGTCTTGCACTCGAGACAGAGATCCTAGATCTTCGAAATAAACTCCTGAACCCCTTCTATTCCCTACTCGAATGCCCGAACAATGCTTAAAAGGATCTGCTGTCGATCCTTCTCCGGTAGCTTCTTTACGAGCCTAGATAGCTTATCCGAGTCGCTAGTGCTATATATAGCCCGAAGTGCGCGCTGCACCTTACCCGTAAACGTAGTGGATACTTGGAGGCTGCTCTCGATCTTCCGAATTTGGTCCGCTATTTCGTGCGTAGACTACACCGGCGAGGTAACGTTCTTGTTACTAAGTAGATAGGTGCGCTCGTTGCGCTTCTAGTAATGAGTGTTGTTGCGCGCTCGTTGCGCTTCTAGTAATAGGTGTTGTTGCGCGCTCGTTGCGCTTCTAGTAATAGGAGTTGCTACGCCGATGCGCTCGGTCGGGGGTAATTAAGTAAGGTATAGGAGTGTGCGTGTAGGTTATGTAGTAATTAATAGTGGAAGAAAGGGGAAAGGGAAGAGAGAAGATGTAGTAGGTGTTAAGGAGGTAGAGGTTGTCGAGCTAAGTGCGGAATAGAGGTATTTGTAGCGGTAGGGACGGGCCTAGCCGGTAACGCGCGTGAATTTTTCGGTAATTGTTAAGGGCGCTTCTAATTGTCTAAGGAGCAGCTAATTATAGTGTTTTGCAAGTAATTGTAGTAGGTGTTTGTGAATGTTAGAGGCGGCATATAATCCGGCGTAATTGCCCTCGATTATTAGAAGGGTAATATTTGCTCGTGAATTTTCTTTGCTCGTGAATTTTCTTTAACTCCTTCCCCTGCTGTCCTAAAAAAAAGGTGCAGGTGCTATTGTCGGATAATGCTGTTGCCTATTGGAAACAGTCGGGGGTTTAGTGTCGATCGTTAGTAGTCGGGAATGTTTACTAGACTAAACGTCCGGCTAGTCTAGCAAATACCTAGGGCTAGCAGCCTACAGTCGCAAGTACTGCAGTCGCTCCTTAGGGGATATAGACGCTTCTCGAACTCGCTTAGCAATACTTAGGGCTCTAGTGCGCCTTCTCGCTAAAAGGGGAGGGCTTTAGGGGCCTTATCCTAGGCAGGGGTCGGGCTATATCCAGTCTCCTCGATACTAGTTAGCTACTGGGGCTAATTATCCCTCTTATAAGCATCGTCTTTTGTCTTATCTAGATACTCCTTAGGAACCTTTCGCAGCATGTCCCGTAACTAGGTACCCTATAGCACTAATCCGTCCAGCTCCGAGATGCGATACGTTCCGGTGTAGTAGTTAGAGTAGAAGATACGAAAGGGGCCCTTCCATCTAAAGGAGAGTTTCTTATGCGTAGATTTGCGCTTACCCCTCTTTAGTAGCACTATCTGTCCCTTCTTAAGCGGAGAGTAGTTAACATTATGCGTGTTGTTAAAGTAGCCCTTCTGCACCTCTCTTATCCTCTGCTAGTGTGCGGTCGCCTTATCAAGCTCCTCTTTTAAGCATAGTATCTGTCTAACCCGTGCGGCGAGTAGCTCCTCCGTCGTTCGAACTGTCTTCTAGTTAATAACCTTCCAGGACTCGTACCTGAGCTCGATAGGTAGGACTATATTAAAGGCGTAGAAGAGGCTCGCTGGAGTGCAGCCGGTGGATCTCCGGACAGTAGTTCGATCTGCCTAGAGAGCTGCATAGAAGAACTTCCTCCAACCGGTAAGCTTCCCTTATGTGCATTTCGAAAGTACGTCGAGTATATTAGGGTAACCCCTTTTAACGATCCTATTGCCCTCCGGATAATATACAGAAACTCTGCTAAGGTTAGTATCTATCTGGGCTAGTAACTCCGGCACTTCTCCTATATTCTCGGGTCCTCTATTAAAGAAGATGCGTCGATATGCTCCAGTCCGTAAAAAGACATCCTCGAAAAGGAACTTTGTATACTATTTGGAGGAGACTCCTTGCCTAGCCCCCTTGTTAATAACCTTCCCTTCCGGCTAGCCAGTAAGTCCCTCTCGAGCTATAAGGATACTTCCTAAGCTGTCGACATGTACGATATCCACATGCTAGGATTCTCCGACGTAGCTATTATAGCGCGGGTGTAGCTCCGAGACACTCGCCGGTCCTGCTGTTTTGTGTAGGCACTCTAGGCACTTGCTAACGAACGATCGCACTTGGTCGTACATCCCTTGCTAGAAGTACCGGCATGCTATCTTCTAGTAGGTACCCTCCCGTCCCCGGTGTCCGGACGTAGGATCTCGGTGTAGCCTACGGATAATGTCCTTCTACTTACTTTCCTTGTTAATTACTCGACAGAGGGGTTTGCTAATCCTCTTCTAATACTAAAGGCAGCGTTCCCGGACAAGGTAGCGAGCTGCACGCTTCTTAAACGCATGCCAGGCATTCTTGTTTATACTACTCGGCCGTCGGAGGGTAAGCAAGTAGTATGCAACGTCCCTATAAAAGTCAGAGTAGGTGCTATCGACGTTCTCTTTAACTAGCTCCTCGACTAGTTCCGGTGTCGCCTTATTAGCCTCTACCCTGCTAGCGTAGGTAGCATAAAGAGCTGCATCGATTATGTCCTTATAATCTTTATTATACAGGTTATCTATATCGTCGGATGCGGTCCTTAGTCGGCGTAAAAGTGCATTAGTAGCACTGTGGGTTTTTCTAGAGACGTGCTTTACTTCGAAATTAAAGAGGCGAATCTATGCAACCCATCTGGTTATAACTGCATTAGGAAGGTCGGTCGGTGCCCTGTTTAGCTAGTGCACTAGTGTATTCGCATCGACCTCTAGGAGGAAGTGTACACCGTATAGGTAGGATTTAAGTTTCTTTAGTGCCTTGAGGACTCCGAGGCACTCTAGCTTTCTAGCATCGTAGGTCTGCTCCCTAGGCTTCTAGATTCCACTTTCGTATCGCATAGGGTGTCTTTTCTTAGGGTTGTCGGCGTCTCGTTGCATTAGTATAGCCCCAAATCTATCCCCCGATGCATCGACAGCTAGGATAATCTGCCCTCCATTCTCGTAGTTAATCGTCTTTAGGGTAGGAGCGGTTACTAGTGCCTTCTTAAGAGTACTTATTGCGAGGTCTTGCTCTTCGGTCCAGCTCTAGAACATATCCGGACGTGTAAGGAGGTATAGGGGTGCTAAGACCTAAGTATATCGAGGTATCCAGATTCGGAAGTATACTACTACTCCGAGGAAAACCCGGACCTCCCTTAGGTTCTCCGGCGTGGGCTACTCGACAATCTTAATTACCCTTGCCTCTAAGGGGTGCCTACCGTTAACGTCGCAGACGTATCCGACAATTAGAACTCCGGTAGCGAACTATCTTAACTTGTGTGCTAAGATAGTAAGCCCAGCTCTCTCGATATCCGCAAGAACCTAGTCGAGATTCGTAATGTACTCGGCAATCTATCGCCGGATACCTAGTTCCACTTCCTTATCGTTGTATGTAGACTTGGTCCCTTTAACTCTAATGTTATCTAGAAAGGGGCGAGCTCGGTTATTTATATAGTCTTGGAGAACAGTAGTTATAATCCTCTGGAACTAAGCTACTAAGTTTGTGCCTCCTATAGGGATGCCGGTCTGCCGAAAGAGCCTAAGCGGTGTAAAGAAGGAGGTTAGGTCGCGATAGTGCTCGGCTAGGGGTATTTAGTTATATCTAGAGAAGAGGTTAATAAGGGAGGCTGCAGTGCAACTAGCAAAGTCGGCTAAAAAGGAGTCTGCATCCGGCGGCATGTTCGCATCTTTTATAGTAACCCGGTTCACCTCGATCGCGGCATTAATTAGCCGATATTTCTTTTCCTTAGGTACCTCCGGTGTATTAGGCTAGTTAGTACTCCCTTCCCCTCCTAGGTGCGGCAGAGTCCGCAGTGCACGTACGGGCTTAGGGTTGTCGGGCTTCTTCTGTACTACAAACTAGGGGTTGCGGTATGCAGCATAGAAGGGCTCGATTACCTTGTTTGAGGCTCTTTCCTTAACTATCCTAATAACAACCTTCTCTAATGCAGCAGGTATATAGAAGTTCTTGTACTACTAGGCCTTATAGGGTATCGTTCGAATCTCGACTAGCAGAGAGACGTCCGGGTTAAGTCGACTAACATGTAAAAAGTCCTATGCTAGTGCCTCCTCTCGCCTAAATAGATAGGCATGAAAAAGCTCCAACTCCTCGGGACTTAGCTTTACTATTGTCTTAAAGCTCCTAATTCGGTCCTCCGTAAGCCTCGATCCTCGCTCGATTGTTAAGAACTTCTAAATAAGGTACTTGTAATCCTAGGGGTAGCTACTCCTTAGCAGTAGGGCCTCTCTCGCAAGGCACTTCTCTTTCTAGTTAAAGATCCCTCCGGGACCCTTTCCACCTATCTTATAGATGCTAGCCTCTATAGGCTTGACTTTGTCGGCTTTTCGCTTGTATAGGGTGAAGGTATTGCCTACTACTACGTCTGCTTGCCGAGCTCGAATGTCCCGATCTGTAGCGAGTATGTTAGACTATTCCAGAAGCTAGGACGCAATGCGGGCTTGGGATTTGGTTTCCCAACACGTCCGCTTAGGGTTGAGTGTATATTCTTCTAAGGTGACTACCTTGTACTCGTCCTAGGCCCTAACTTCGTCCCAAAAGCTAATCGGGTGTTTCCTAGACCGCTAGTCTAGTAAAGGCTTCGGAGCATCCGAGGGCTACACCGGCGCTACTACTGCTTCCCTTTTCCTAGACTACTAGTCTGGAAAAGATTCTAGCCTCTGCGACTTAATCTGGACTAGCAATCGGGTACCTAATGCTTAGAGATAATCCTCCGGGTAGTTAAATGCAGCTACCGAGTTCCCGGACTCGTGTCGGTAGCTTAGGCTTTTCCCGACTTTGGTATATAGAAGGATGCGGTCGTCCTATATCTCGGACCCGTACTCTCGACTACTATCTATGTAGTCGTTATCCCGTCGAGCTGGGCAATAGTACACTCTAGGGATCCGTCGTTATAGTTTTTCGAGACAAGGCGGACCTGCCTTACCTAGGGGCGTCTAAGTAGGAAAGGGGCCTATCTTGCAACGAGGAAGGATAAGTGGGTTAGGACACCTATTACCTCGATAGGAACTTTCTCCGCAATCCTAAGGAAATTAGCCTGTCTACTAACCGTGTTTATAGTAATAGACTTACAGGTGCGGATGCTAAGGCCCGCTCTTTTAACTACCTCCTAGCATATAATGTTGCCCTCGGATCCTTCGTTAATCGTCGCCTTCCTTTCCCGGAAGTTCCTGGGCCTAACTACGCATTCGACAATAGGTAAGGGAATAATAACATAGTCGTAATTATCGAAAAGGAACTTAGCCTCCCTGGGAATTTCGTAGAGGTCCCTCGTGCGTCCTAGAGGGATAATAATGCACGGTTCTTTTACTATTAGGCCGAGGTTAGTCTTATCTTTATTATCGACTTCGTCCTCTTCGACAAATCCATTCCGGGCTCTAAACCCTAATAGCAGCCTGTGCTCCTAGTAGCTAGTCTCGTAGTTAATCTGCAGTCCGAGAGCACTCGGTAGATAGTCGGCGAATATAGGGTAGTTACTTTCCTTAATGTTAACCGATAGTCCTGCTTCCTTCGCGAGCTTAGCAAACTCTTCCTTATTGCGGGCTACTCGTCTAAAGAATTCTTTCGAAAGGTGAGGGGCAACAGCTAGAAGCTCACTAATAAGTATCCCTAAAGGTTAGGCTATAACTCGATCTATAGCTACTTTGTTTATGTCTATACGATCTCGTAGATACAAGTCCTTCCTCTGGTTTCCGGATACCTTTACTCGCTTCCTTTTCCTTATTAGTGGGTTAACTGGGCCGATAACTGGATTCTCGTTATCTATGTCTATTTCCCCTTCGGTCTCTCTAGTAGGATTAAATCTTGGTTACTATGCCGAGGGTAGAGTGTCTCCTATGTCGAAGGGCTAATCCCTAGCGAGGGTCTCCTAAGTATCGGGGGTTCCTTCCGTAGCACTATCGACTAGCTTAAGGTACTCCTCGGAGTCTGGAATCTTGCTAGCATTAATGTCTATCCGGACTAACTTCTTCGGTTTCGTTACTCGGTTTTTGTCTTCCCCCTTTGGTTTCGGTACTAGATCCTTCCCTTTTAAGGCAGGGAGAGGTCTTGTTACTGCATTGAAGTTAGCAGCACAGGGGTCGTCTTCGTTAATATATACTAGGTCCTCCGGGATACTTCCTACAACAACGCTATAGAATCGAGCCCCTATCTAGGTAGAGTCCTTCGATCCTAGCAGTATGCTGTTCGCCCTAGTAGCTAGTAATAAGGGCTGCCCTACCGCTCGCGGCGGACGAGATAGAGTAGCCGGTAGTGTAGGACATAGGCTAGGGGCTAGCGACTAGTCGACAGGAGGGAGTGGCATCCGAGGGGCAGTGAAATTAGTAGGTAGTTTATAGGTCGGCTAATGTCTTATAGCATGTTCGATATTAATGTGTGCTAGCTAGGTAATCGGGCGTCCCTATGCCTCTTCGATCGCCGGTATTAACATCCTGAGCTTCGGTTAATCTTAGTAGTTTCGGAACAACAGCTTTCTTCGATTAACATTACCCTCCTTTCTAATATACTATTTCTTTTCGGAGTCGCGATAAGCCCATCCTGCTAACAGTAGGAAATGCATATACTTGCACTCCTGCACAGCATGTCCCGGCTCGAAGCAGTGGAAGCATATTAGCTTGTCTGCCGAGGATTAACCATAGGCAGTAGAGCGGCTATATAGGACTCCTGAGGCTAGCGGTGCTAGGTTTGAGGAGGCTATGTGTGCATAGTACTCTTGCGAGTTATTAGCAGTAACACTAGCAAAGTGGGACTGTCCGATTTGCCTAGGGGGGTTAACAGCACCTCGTCGTACCTTAGTGGAATTGTCTCGATCTAGCTTCGCTATCGTCAACTTTATTACCTTGTTATAGAGCTCGTCCATGTCCGGTTCCTTTAACTTCTATGTCCTTAATGTCTAAAGACCGTCGTTTAATGCATCTAGTTTCGGGTACCTCTTTTTAGTCTAGGTAACTAGCTTAGTAGCGACCTCGTTGCTAGTGCTGCCGTACATCTGTTGGTATGCAATGCGACTAGTAACGTACTTAAGCGTCGCATTATAGAGGGTAGAGAGGTCTATATAGGACGATGTCTCCGAGACGTCGATTTCCAGCTTGCTTATAATTTCGTGTCTAACCTTAGCAGGCAGCCCCTTAAGGAAGAGGCGAAATCGAGCAACGTTATTGCACTAGTTAAGAGGGATCCGATTCGACACAGCCCGGAAGGTTATAACATACTGCCTTAGATTATCGGTAGTACCTGTAACGTCCCAGACCCTCTTTTTCGAGCAGAACTATTCGAGGAATAGCAGGCCGTACTTGTACACCTGGCTGTCGTAGCTCTTGTAGTAGGCGAGGGCATCCTTCCGGAAGTAATCGTAGTTACCTCTAGTGTAGGTGTCTAGACTCTCGAGCTGTGCACGTACATCCGGGATAGCATAGCGAGCGATAAGGCGGATCCTCTAGTTATCCGGGGTTTGTGAGCCTAAGAAGTATAGTTTAAAGAAGTCGTCTATAGCCTAAAAGAAGGTAGAAGCATCGGAGCCGTCGAAGGAGGGAGATCCATTTTCTCTAGGGAAAGGGGCGCGACTACGAGAGGTAGGGGCCGGAGTCCGAAGAACGGTAGTAAGGGCCTGGATAAGGTCTGTAACGTTTAGGTTAGTAGGCTAGGAAGGGGAGCTGTTGCTATAAGATGCGGCGTTAGCAGACGGGCGTCCATAGTGCTAATTAGTAATGTTATCGTTAGAACTATCGGTCGAGTTAGTCGCGAAGCGGGCGGAAGGATTCGCATTGTCGTCGCGGTAGGACGATGCACCTAGAGGGGACTAGAGAGGTATTGCCGCCCCCGAATTACTAGGACGGCTTAGTAGAGCATTTAATGCTTCGGACGCGCTAGCTATATGCTTGCGCTTAGTGGGGATAGCGGGCTAGTCGCTAGCGGGTTGTTCCTTAGAGGACGAGGGTTTGTCTTTAGGTGTCGATATAGTGGATTCTTTTAGCTAAGAAATTAAAGCACTTCGTTGGAAGTAGGTATGTTAGAGATGTAAGCAAACAGGAGTGGGTGCAGTATCTCCTTCGTGCTTCGGAGGGGATGCAGGCTAGTATTTTAGTATTTCCCAGACTATTAGTCTAGCAAAGAAAGCGAGATTCCAAACAGGGCTAGTAGTGTTACTACGTCGCCCAGAGGGGGCTATCGGTGTCGGATCCGCTTATTACTATTAGATCCGCGAGCTAATACTGTTTTAAGCTCGCCGGCAATACCGGAGTCTCGAAAGGGAAGTTGCGGAAATGAGGTATAGAGTAGACTAGGTGCTAGTAGCGTATAGGAGTATTGGAACTTTTCCCAGACTAGTAACTCCTAATAGTCTGGCAAACATTATAAGCCTAGAGAAGGTTCGATAGTGCCTCTGCATAAGGGAGGCGGTAGCGTGTGTCTAGAGCAGCAGGCGGTGCTCTCGTATACGGCAGTAGTACTAGGTGCACTAGCCACTTTCTTTAAACCTCTAGGTACTCGGTAATAGAGCGGCGGGTCCTGCTCTCGTATACAAGGCACGGTGGTGCTCGTGATGCTAGTAGTGCTAACATCGATAACAGTGCTAATGTCGGCAACAGGACGATTATTACCGCTCCAGCCGCGAGGTAGTCCGAGCGGTACTTGTGCGTCTATTCCCCTAGAGAACACGCTACTAGTTAGATACTCCTTACCCGCCTGGCTGCTGCGGTGTGTTAAGACCGCGCCGATATTGTTCTTAGGGTATTCGCTGTCCCCGTGTTAAGGAGACTTAGCACCTGCCTCCTCCGGCTCTGCTGCTAGTAACGATCTACCGGTTACGTAATCGTTTGTCTGTTTGTGTCTATAGTATCTATAGTGCCTATAGGGGATAGGCGGACGGCAAAGAGGGTATATCTTCAGAACTTCTTCTTCCGTAGTCTAGGTTCTCTCCTTAGCAACTAGCCGGAAGTCGTCGTTAAGGTAGTGGGTAGTCTAGCTAGTAAGAAGGACCCTCGCTCTTAGCTGCTGCGGTATGTTAAAACCCACTAGTTAGATACTCCTTACCCGCTTAGCTGCTGCGGTATGTTAAGACCGCGCCGGCATCCTCGCTGCTGTCTCTCTACTAATAGTAATAATCTATTGGTTACGTAACCCTTCGTGTTATAATGTCCATAACGTCTATAACGTCTATTGTGTCTATAAGGGGTAATTAGCCGGCAGGGAGGGTATATCTCCCTAGGTATTAGTCCTCTATAATCTGGATTCTTTCTTCTTTAGCAACTAGCCGGAAGTCGTCGTTAGGGGCTGTCTGTAGAGAAGAGAGGGCACGAAGGAGGGGTGCGGCGGGTAGTAGGCGAAGCTATTGCAGTAGGAATTTTGGTCTGGGAGGCTCCTTTTACCCCCGAGACACCCTCTTTTTATAGCAGAAACCTCTCCGTAGTGCGTGCCTGTTTTAAGAGCGTGCAGTAGACGCTAGAGGTGCAGTCCCTAGTGCATATAGCGGAGTGGCTAGTCCAGAGGTAGCTATCGTCGAGGGATAAGAAAATTTTTCTCGGCTGCTCCTACAGCCGGTAATGTGTACGCAGCTGTTCGCACACATTAGGTATCGGTATTTAGATTCGAAATTGGATTTGGATTTGGACTTGGATTTGGATTTGGACTTGGAGCTGCATCTACCCTAGCTAAGGGGTAGAGGTATTTAAGGTTGTTATAGTCGTGGGTAGTTATTTGCTCGAGGGTGCGACCGGCGCATTTCTCGGATATCGTGTATTTCTCGTGGGCTCGTCGCTTGTAGCACACTGCTGCTATTCTGTATATCTTACTACACCGCTAAAGCGAGTGTAGGAGTCTTACATCGTCTACTAAAATGTAAGGGGGGAGTATACTTAGACTCCAAACTCCCGTCGGATAGTAGCAGTATGCACCGGAGGTGTGGCAAAAGAGGGCCGTAGAAGGTAAACATATAAAAAGAAGACGAGGGAAGGTAGATAGGGGGGCAACGAGGAGGTAGATTTAAGTGCTATGTGCTGTTGTGCCTTCGAAGTGCCAAAAGGTAGCATAATAGAGGATAGAGTCCATTAACTGCCCAGCGACGAAGGTAGCACTGCTAGATACACGTGACCGGTGCGACTTTCCCCACCACACTATACGCATAGGGTTACTACTTCCGGAAGAACAAGCATAACCGTATTACTATGCTATTCGTATATATGCCTATTATCCAGGCCTATATACTTAGTTTCGCTTACCTATAGAACAACTACCGCATTACGAAGTAGCGCCGGCGACAACACATTTACGCGGGGATTCCTTAGTCTATATATTACTACCTAGCCCTCTACGGCGTTATAGACTATAGCATTTATATCCTATTAGATCTCTTAGATAGCATAAAGTAGGACCTTATAGGTGCGGTTATTATCCTATATCCGTCGTCGATTCGACTAATAGTTCGTAGGATTCGATATACATAAATACCTGCCTCCGGCTACCTTCTAATAGTACGTTAGCGTTCTACGTAGGCTTGGGTTTGCCCTCTTTAACGACAACGGTAGCTTCGTAGGGATATCCGGCGAGGCTACTAACGATAACGGTTTCCGTATATACCCGTAGGCGTATATAGCACTTCGTACGGCGCTTCGTACTCGATTTATCGAGTATAGCGTCTACTCGTTAGCTAAATTACCTAAGCTATATGTTAACGAGCATTAGTAGCCGGATCTAGCTAACATCCCTATCTACCGCGACGCTAAGGAACGACTATTTATAGGACTAGAGGCTTTTAAGGAGCCTGCGGCCGATAAACTAATAGATCCTATCTACCTCGACCTATAGTAAGGCGAATTAAGGCCCGAACTTATAGCCGAATACGCCCGTAATTAGCTAGAGTAATACCGAGGGCGGCCGGATATCGACTTTATCTAGGACGGCATAAATGCGGTGCATGCCGTCGAGGGGCTCTAGCTATAAACTAGTGTACGAACGACCTACGAATAGGTATCTCTCTCTTTAGGATCTATCTATTAACCGGCGGACGCTGCTATTATTGCCTATATTATAGAGTTAAGTTACGGAGGCTAAAGGCTAGTAGAGGCACCTATACTCTCTACTATGCGAGGCGATTCTAGAGTAGCATGCTAGATGCCGGTAGTATTATTAAGGGTAGTTACGGCGGAGGGAGACGTACTAATAAAGATCGATATCGCTAAAGTCTACGGCGCCGATAGATCGACTCCGCCTAGGTTTACGCTACCTCCGAAGAGATCGTTATTATTAAGAGAAAGGTTAGCGTCGTCTACTAGCTCTACCCCTCTTATACCTCCTCCGTAGGCTCCGCTACTAGCGAATAGGCCTACGAACTACCTACGAACGGGCGTCGAAGATCCCCCCGTATAATATATATAGACGGATCTCTATATTAATAACCTATAGATCCGCACTCCCAGCACTACGAGGCGCTTCTAGAGTAACATACTAGACGTCGGTAGTACTATCGATAGGAATTACGGTAGAGAGAGTCGCAGAGTTCGAGGCGGAGATTAGGTCGACGAATTTCTCGTTAGACGGTATAGCTAATAGTATTAGTCGCCTACGCCGCTAAGTCGAACTATAGAGGCGTAGGCCTTATATAGGAAGAGAAGGGAGCGTCTTCTACCGGCTCTACCCTCTTATACCTCTACTATAGGCTTCGCCGCTAGCTTAGCTAATAGCTTAGCCGATAGCTCCGCACTAGCGTACGCCTAGGTTGCCGATAGTATAGTACTAATAGCACGGTGCCGATAGTATAGTGCCGATAAGCACCTACCGATAGCTCCGCTATCTATAACGCCGTTAGCGCTACCGTAGCGGAGCCGCCCTTCCCTAGGGTATATATATACGCCTACTACTACCCTAATGCTACTTCCTTTCCATAACGGCGGTGCCCTCCACGTTAAGAAAGGCCTCTATAAGGGTCTATACGGCTGGCGGGCATACGCTAGGAACATTCGAAGGGCGTTCGGTAGCGAACAAGTCTACGAATAGGCCTCGAACCGGCTACGAATACGACCCGTAGTTTCCTAGTACTTCTATTATATAGCGGAGACACGATTTGAAGGAGTTCTTAGGCCTCTTATTAGCTATAGTTATTATTACATAATTAGTCGATTTAATTAATTATTTAG
>JALRMM010000634.1:0-15547 GCA_026122155.1 Zymoseptoria crescenta
GAAGGAGCTATAGAAAGTCGGTCTCGTTACTATACTCGACGCGGCCTAGAATAAGCTCTATAAATACTACTCGAAGATATAGGGGAAATTTAGTAATATATATAGCATAGCTGTCCTTCTTAACCTAGGGAACAAAGACATGTTCTAGAAATCGAAGCCCTAGTAAGAGTAATATAACGACGGACATAACTATAAAAAGGACTATATCGATAAGCTCCGTAAGCGATACGATAAGAAGTTCGCTAAATATACTAGTACGAGTAAGAGACCGGCCGCTACTACCGTAGAGGGACGACGGAGCTATAGCGCCGCGCATTATTTCGCTTAGAGTAATATAGAGCCTAACGACGAATACGAAGATAAGGAGGACCTACTCGCGTTTAAGGATAGGAAAGATAAGCTTAATCGCTATCTAGAACGTAGTATATTGCCGTAGTATAGTCGGCGGATGTAGTTGGCGAGCTAATAGCTATAGACTTTATAGAGTAGCGTAACTATAATCCGCTAGTAGCCTAGGAGAAACTATAGGTCTAATTTCCGAACGTAGCCGTATTAGTAAAGGAGCTTCTCTATATTCCAGTAGTAGGTATAGGCTACGAGCGTGTCTTTAGCGTCGCACGGTACTAGTTATGCTATAATCGGGCGTATAGCGTCGAAGTTTTCTATATAATTCTTATCTCGCGGCACCGAATTAAGAGTAGTATAGATATAGATCGCGCGCGCGCCGCCGAAGAGCTAAACGTATAGTCTAAGGATTTCGTCGCGATTCCCGAGTAGGAAGCTAGGAAGGAGGATTTAGAGGACGCGTTAATACTAGCCGGTATTAGTAATAACGACGAAGGGGACTACCTAGAAATGCGGCGACGAAATAGGTAACCTAGGATTGTAAAGGAGAGATAGGTAGTTTAGAAACAAGATAGGAGGGTCGGAATTTTCAACGTATTAAGATATCGAGGTTAATAAAGCTAGTAGTAAAGTGCCGACTACCTCTACCGACCACGTATATATATAGCGCTTTTGGATGGTTTACTAAAGTACGTTACTCGCTCCTAAAGGCGGTATCCCAATCGCCGGCTATACGTGCCGGTTACTAGCTAATGTGGTTTCTAACTAAGTAGGTGGCGTCCCTATTCTCCGCTTATTATCTATCCGAAACCGTAAATACCGGCGACTCGGTAACCTTACGGTTTACTAGATTTTTCTAGAACCTAAAGAGTTTATACTTGTTCGCTATAAAGCGGCTATCCTTACCGTATAGCTTATTCCTAGCCTCGCGCGAGATCCGAAGCTTAGTATCGCTTTCCTCCACCGAATCGACTAGCTAGTCGAAGAGGCTTCTCCTAAAGGTCTTACGTATAGCTATATGCTAGTTACTAGGCTGCACCTTTACCTAAGCGATAAGGAGGCACTTACTAATCTAGAACTTATCGCGAACTTCGCTAAACGGGTATATTAAGTTAAAAACTTCGTATAGAACCTCCGCCTCGTTTATATTCTAGTCCGCGATATACCTAAAACCGTAGCTATACTAGTCGTAATCGCTAGGCTAATAGCCTCTCGGTACTAGTATACTACTAGCCGCGTTATAGTCGTCCTTAAAGTTATCGTCCTAGGTTAGTAGGTTTATAATAACGGCGATTTTGCTTCGACTAAAAAATTCGTACGGGAAGGGGTTTCGGCCGCGCCGTTAGTAGGCCTATTAATTATTAGTATATGCCGACTATAGTCGCCGGCTATATAGCCTTCAGATCGTACTTACCTCTTCCGCCTTTAGACCTATAAACTTTAGAAGGTCTATAAGCTTCGTCTTAGGGTCCTCTAGTACTTAGAGCTTATCGTCTAGAGAAGTAATCGTATTGTTCTAGTACGTGTAGAGGTTAGCCTAGGCGGCGTATCGAAGGTCTACGTATAAATCCGTACTACTCTTAACACTCGCGATCTCCGCCTATACTAGGGTATAGTCTGGTTTACGGAATAGTATACCGTTACCGAACCCGTATTTCGCCTCCTCTATCCTATCCTACTCTTCGTCCGTGTTATTATAGTCTAGATAGTCGTAGCCCTCTTACTTTACCTCCTTGGCCTCGAAACCTTCGAGGGCGCTATTAGACCTAAAGCCCGTCTATTCTCTAAGCTCGAAGTACTTAGAGAATACTTTCTTCTAGCTCTTCGAAAGATTTGGTTGCCTGGACTAGTTAGTATATTCTTGCCGACTATAGATGCCGGCTATAACTTATACCTTATCTACGTATAACTCTTACCCGATTCGTACCTACTCTACCTTCTTAGCTTCCTACTCTTCTACCGAGAGCGCGTTAAACTAATCCTTATACTAGTTAATTATATGTTAGCGAAGGCAGTATCTAGCCTAATTCCTTCGCGTACGGGCTCTATCCGCCTCCCGTATACGAGGATCCTACTACCTCCTAGCGAGGTCTCGGACTAAATTCTTATTTATCGAGTACTCGCCCTTCTTCTTCCTCGATTTTAGTAGAGTAATCCCCTCTAATAGGGTAAGGTTGTCTAGCTCGATCTTATCTTCTAGCTCGGCCGTTAGATAAGGCTTATTAGTCTAATCCTACTTAGTCTTCGACTTCGTATCCTTAGTATCCGCCTTTCTCCGCTTAGGTAGCTTCGCGCCGCCTATCTTAGTAGCTCCGAAGAATAGCTCGCCCTAGCTAATAGTTCCTATACTTAATTCGCTAGCTATGCCGATTATTTCCTTTACTTCCTTCGCTAACCCGGAGTATAGATGCTTTTCTCCTTATATATCGCTCTTATAACCGGCGGGAGTAGTCGGCGTAGCTATAACTCGTAGTCTCTAGGTGTCTCCCGATTAGTACTCGGCTTCTAGGAGGAAATCGGTAGATAAGGTCGTGGTCGCGCCGTGAATATAGTGCTTAAGGTATAGCCGGTAGGCGTAGTCGGCGGATATAGTAGGAGGGTCGAAAAAATAGTAATCGGCTAAGAACTACTACTATTACGTACGATCCTCGCAGTTGTAGTATAATTCTAGTAATAGCGATGCGCGGTATACTACCTCTATATGTAATATTGCCGAGAGGTAAGTATAGGCCCTAATGCGCTTCAAAAATAGTATTAATCGGACTCGATATCGTTTAGTTAATATAGTGTCGAAAGTAATAGATTAGTAAAGAAGCTTATCGAGCTTCGGACCCCGAATTCGATCGAGATAAGTTATTATAACGTTATTTATCTCGCCTCTTATTATAATGTAGCTAGTCGGGATCTAAGGCTCGCCTATAGTCGGCGGAAGTAGTCGGTAGTTTATCTAAAGGACTATAACATATTTGTTAATAGAAGGTAGAACCCTCTAAAACTACTAGTCTATAACGACGAATTAATATTATTCTATTGTTTTTTTCCGGATCCCGTACTATAGCCTTCTAACAAGCTTTAGGACAGTAGTATATATAGTCTATACGGATACTAGGCGTCTTAAAACCTATAAAATCGGCAATTTATTTTTTTCCAAAAGTAAGATCTCGATATTTCTTAGGTTTATTTTTCCGGTTAACCGTATAGTACTCTAGGTTAACTAGCTTAAAACCAATCCTAAATTTTTTTAGGTTTATCCTAAACCGTAAAAACCTAAAAATTAGGATTCTTGGAATTTACCTAACCTAGCCGAAAACCTAGCGGTTAAAACCTAGCCGTTATAAGGTCTAAGAGGGTAGTAATTAGAAGGATATAGAGAGGGATAGTTAAGGGAGGTTAGAAGACGATAGTAATAACAAGGACGACGATAAAGCGGAGTAGGAGTAGAAGGAGAAAGGGGAGTAGGAGGAGGAAGGGGAGTAGGAGGAGGAAGGGGAGTAGGAGAATAAGGATTAAGGATTTAGGATCGAGGTATAAGGGTTAAGGGTTAAGGATTAAGGATTAAGGACTAGGGTTAGAGCATTAAGTATAGGGGTAATAAGGATATATAGAAGAGTTAGCGAAAAAGTAGGAACGTTAACTTAGACGGTTAATTCGGTATCGGTCGTATACGCTAATAGATCGTATTATAGTTTCTCCTACTTCCGGCCTATATACGAAGAACATACGCTTTACGCTACTCTATAACCTCCTACGTACCGACGCTTCTAGAATACTCCTCCGCTAAGAGATATACTCCCTCTACTACTCCTCTACCTACTTTATTATTATACGTACTACTAGCGCGAAGTCTAAATCTCCCCGATATTCTTAATAGCCGTGCTCTTATCCTCTCTATCTCGATTTTACTAACCTAGGGATTCCGTCTCGAGAAGTAACGCGATAATCGTGTCTATCTCTAAAAGTTTCCCGATATTGCTAGTTAAGTAAGGGCCTCTAGCGCTACGAGGTCGGTTATAATTATATCCTCCTTTTCTAATACGAACGCGTAGTAGACTAATCCGGATAGATACGGAGTTTACTAGAGGATAGCATAGAAGGTAAATAGATTATAGTAGCGGGTATATAAAGATAATAAAGACGACTACGACGACGACGTTCTTAATAAAATTTAGTAGTAGTAGAACTATCTCCCGCGTTACGTCGCGTTACGTCGCGTAGCCGATATCGTCGTTAATACCTCCCGTCTATTTCCGGGACTTAATATTAATAGAATATTAATAATGCAATTTAATTAGAATAAAGCCTCCTATTGTCCTAGAATATTAGGGTATTGGCGATAGTACCTCTAATACAATTCCTACTCGACAACTAAACAATGTTAATATCGATATCTCCTTCCCCTTCGATATTCAATACCTCCTCCCCTCTTAATACCTCCCCTCGCTATCGATACCTCCTCCCCCTTTAATACCTCCTCTTACTATCTTAACGCCGCTACTACCTTGCCTAACATCCCCGACCTACGAAGCCTCTTAATCTCCTCTATCGATAGTTCGCCCGAGATAATACTAGTAAGAGTTAATACTAGAAAAGGCGCGACCGTAGGGAGATAATACGTCGGTAGAGGAAGGAGAATACTACGAGTAATAGTACCGTAGTTATTCTATAACATTCTATAACGGACTACTATAGCTATAGTAGTAAGAACGGCGCTAAGTATAATAGTTAGCCTAAAGGAATGTCTTATCCCGGACTAGGTAGTCGATTCTACTACTATTCTAGAGAAAGGATTAAGATATGCCGCTAAATTGTTAGCTAACCCCTAGCTCCCCTTCTAATACGTCTACCCGTCCCTTAATCTAATCTAACCGCTCCCTTTACGCCCTATTATCTTTCCTTATATCCTCTCTCTCGGTATGTTCCTATACTTCTACCTAGAGCCCGCCGAGTCCGTCCTAGAGGGTATTCTATTCTTAGAGATTCTAGCTATTTTAGAGATACGCGCCCCCGAGCGTCGGAGGATAGAGTACTAGATAAGTAGTCGGAGGATAATAGGGATAGCGATAGTATATAGGAACAAGGAATATCGATAGTTGTCGGCGATTATCTCCGGCTTCCCTAATCTAGTTCTTCTTCTTACTCTCCGCCTAATAGCTTACTTTTACTAAGAAGGTAGTAATAATATTAGTACTTCTTTTTTTCTATTTTCTTCCTCTCTATCTCTATCTTCTTTTTCCCCTTGCTCTCCGATAAGGTAACGGAAATAGCTTCGTCCGTAACAAGCTTAGTAGCGATAGGAGCGGCTAGTTGTTATATTAGAAGATACGTTGTTAATAGAGGGGTAGTCGGAGAGGTATAAGAGGTATAGAATTAGGTACCGGGTATAATATCTAGGGGTTTTCTTATAGATTTCGTACTAGCTAAGGGCGTATATTTAGTTAGATCTCTACTTCTAGCCTAGTTAATTAGTTAGTAGCCGAGAGAGAAAGGGCCTTTAGTCTTAGGGAATATAGCGGCGGGCGTATAGAGGTTTTAGATAGGGGACTTAGTTAACTTTTAACGATAAGAGACGGTACGTTAATATTAATAATAATTTTAAAAGAGAGAGATAGAGAGAGAGAGGGAGAGGGAGAGATAGAGAAATACGCCTCCTCTCTCTAAGAATCCCTCCTAACCTCGTATTTATTAGTAGTAGTAGTAGTAGTACTAGTAGGTATAGTATATCTACTACTTATTACTAATTATTTTACCTCCTCGGTACGAAACAATACTAAGCCGGCTATCCGCCGCACTTTTAACGTACTACTATATAGATACGTTAATACTATAAGGGAAACTTTCTTATTTCGGAAGAGTAAGACGGGAAGTTTCCTAAATTCCAGCGTCGGTCTTGTCTTTAGAAATCTTTCTAAAACTTTTAGAGGAAGGGTAAGGGGGTTTTCTATTGCGATAATAAGGAGGAATGCTACTAAGTATAGGAACCGCGTAGTAGGTAATAACTAGCCTTTTTCTAACTATTTATCTATCTATCTATATCTAATCTCCGACCCTTACTCTCTCTATCTCTCGCGAAACTATCTCTCCGTCTAAGAAAAGATATACTACCCGGTATCGAACTCCTATCTCTCCCTCCCTCTCTCTACGATTATAGTAGGGAAAGTCGTAGTAGTTACGTATATCTAGTAGTGCTACCTTCGTCGCTAGGCAGTTAATGGACTTTATCCTCTATTATCCTACCCTTTTAGCACTTCGAAGGCACAATAGCATATAGTACTTAAATCTACCTCCTTGTTGCCCCCCTATCTACCTTCCCTCGTCTTCTTTTTATATGTTTACCTTCTACAGCCCTCTTTTACTAGACCCCTAGTATATACTACTACTATCCGACGGGAGTTTGGAGTCTAAGTATACTCCCCCCTTATACGATAAGCGACAAAAGAAAGAACCCCCGTAACTAAGCTTATTAGGCTATATTATGCTATCTATCTAATAGAGAACGGGTTTCTTTACGCTCGCCGGATATCTACTACGCCCCTCGTAGTATTACTCTAGTACCCGGGACCTTACTTTATATCGACTCGACTACTCTTACCTACTCGCTTCTTCCCTACCCGCTTCTTCCCTACCTGCTTCTTAGTCGAGTAAAGTTCCCCTCCTACTATCGCCTAGCCTAAATCCTTTCTCTCTTAGAAGAGAGAGATATTATTATTATTACCTACTAACCCCGTGTTGCCTACTATATCGCCTCGTAAGTAGAAAATAGTAGACCGAGAGTCTTTCCTTTCTACTTCTTCCTATTCTAAGGGCTAAGAGCGACGGCTACTTTAGGTAATAACGGCGAGGAGGTAGATATTACTATAGCGGGAGGGAGAATAATAGATTGTTCTCCCTTATAAGTCTACCGCCTAGTATCCTTTAGGACCCCTATAACTAGCGCCGATTCTCTTCTTCTATTATCTTCGCGGACCTCCGAGTATAAGCTATTATTATTATTATTGTCGTTATTATCTATAGAGAAGAATAAGAAGAAGGAGAAGGTACGATAGACGTTTATCCTCGATAATATACCCTTACCCTACTCGGACGAGGCTATCGAGTCTTAGTATACTATCGAGCTCGGAGGCAATAGCGAACTAAAGAACTAGTAAGATAAACCGTATCCCCTACCGCCGCTGTCCTATTCCTCGACTCCGACTATAATAACTATAAGACTAATAACTACTATTACTACTCCTCCCAGACCCTTTAAGTATATTACTAGCGCTCGCTTATAGCCTCGAAAAGCGCGTAGTAGTGCTTACTTCGAGATTAAAGAGTATAGCTAGAGCGGTACTCCTAGGAGGATCTTATAAGGGAAGTATAGTAGTTAGAGGCGGAGATTAATTCGGAGTCGGAGGATAAGCTTAAGGTATATGTTCGGGATAGTAATTACGACGGGGAAGAGGAGTATAGGCGTAGTAGGATAGGCTACGACTATAATTAAGAGAGTAGTAAAATATTATACCTTAGTTCTTCTATAAGTAGCAGCGGTAAGGAGGTTAGTCGTTCCCTTCTTCTTCTCCCTCTTCTTCTTCTTCTTTTTCTTCTTCTTAACCCGCGACTTACCCCGAGAATTTCCGCCCTTATAGATTACTGTCGTAAACCGTTTATTCGAATAGCTCTCCTACTTCTTTTCGACCTCGAACTATAACTAAGGACTAGTCGTTAGCGACGACGATAGTATATACGCTAATAGCGGTTTCCCTAATAACGATAACCCTATTAATACGGTTAATAGGTAGACGAATATCTATTCTCGGACTTTTCGGAGTTAAGGTTAGTAGGGCTAGATAATATTATAGAGAGGAGTACCTTAACGGCTATACGGTATCTTGACGGACCGTTTTCGGTTACCGATTATAGCGTAGATAAGTAAAGTAGTAGTAGTAATACCCCTCTACTAGCAACCGAGGGTATAGTTAGCTAAGTAGCGCTATAACTACGAGGAGGATCCGGAGCGAGTAGGGCCGACTAGGAGCGTAGTATAGGTAGTATCGTCGTAGCGAGCTATCTTTAACTTTAAGTATATAGCATTCTTAAAACAAGCTTAGCCGGGAGATCTTAATCTTAGTAGAGCTTATTACTACGAACTAACAAACTTTTTAGGCTATAACGGATAGTAGAAAGAGATTAAAGCTAGTTAAGAAGCTATTAACGGACTAGACGGACGTAGTGCGAATACTAGTTATAGGGATTATTGCTAAAAGTCTCCCTACCTAGCGATATCTCCTTCTTCCTCCGTTATAATATTAACGGCTACGATAGTTAAGGGCACTATTAGCTATAATGTTAGTATAGGGTTATAGCATTACTATCGGAGTTAATTCGGACGACTAGAGTAGTTTCGGACGACCTACGCTACCTAGGACGCTACCGCCTATAGTACTAAGGCTAAAGAGTATTTCGTTTATTAAGACTAGACGAGGGTAAAGTAGAAGTAATAGATCGGTAGTAGGACGGGAGGAGTAGCTACGGCGGGTAGGTAGGGTCGAGAGGCGGAGTAGCGGTTAATAGTAATTAGAGCGGATGTCTAAAGCGGACGGGCTAGATATATATTCGGGAATGTTATATAGTATATCTAGAAGGGACCGGCCGGACATACTACTTAAGCCGCTCTATTATGCAAGCACTAAAGTATCTCGCGAGCCTACTCTACGAATTCCGGTCGTCCTATAGGGGACGACGTAGAGAATAGACTAAGCTATATTTAGTAATAGTATCGTCCTCGAACTAGTCGCGCTTAAGACAATCGCCTAAGTAATAATTATCATATCTTTACTACTTACGGTTATTAATGTCGATCCTACTACTAAGAATACTATAGTAGGTCCTTTATCGATATAATAGTGCTATCGATCTCTAAGAGACAAGTAGGCTACTACTATATAGACGAAGACGACGCTCGCTTAGTAAGGCTTAGTAGAGCGGATAGTACTAGGAGGGTAGTAGTACGGGAAGGATATAGCCCGGTTTCTTTCGGTAGTAGTCTTAGGAGAGTAGTCCGAGTAAAAAGTTAAGGGAGATAACAACGGGAGGTAGCGGAGCTAAAGATAGGGCGGAAGGAGAATATTATAACTCTCGACCTCTCCTCGGGATCCGAGCGGCATAAATAAGTAATAAGCCTATCCTAGCTAGATATACGTCTAACTGTCTATGCTAACATAAGTAGTAGCTAGGTTGTTAACTTTAGCGATAGGCTTTAATTATAGACGTCTTAATTATCGACAATCTAAAGTATATAACTCGTATAACGCTATATTAACTAAGCGTCCGGGTTTGTCTCGCCTAGCGAACGAACGAACCTATAAGGCCCGAGCAAGTCCGTTTAGTTCGGCCTAATATAACACGAGATGCATCTTTAATGTCGATATACGATCTTCTCCGTATAGGACTATAATAAAATGCTCGAGTCTAGCTATATTCCGAGTTATAAATAGCTTTTATATTATATCGTAGAAATGCGTATTGCATTATTAAACTACCTATAGTACGCTCCGACTCTGGATCCAACAATAGTAATTAGGAGATAAGGGGTATAAAGGGTTCAATTTATAGCTCTAAGTTATATCGGTAATATACGCTAAGATCTAGATATAAGTCGAAAAACTAGATATTATCTCTCCGGACTATAAGCGCGCCTAATTAATCTATAAAGATTAGGCTACTAAGATCCGATTAACTTTATTACCCGCTTCTATGCTCTTATTACCCGCTGCTATGCTCTTATTACCCGCTGCTATACTCTTATTACCCGCTGCCGTACTCTTATTACCCGCTACTATAGTCTACGGACTATACCTATTATTAGCTAAACTCGATGCTTAGGAGAATAACAACGTACCTCGACTAATGCCGTGCTGGAAAACCGTTTATAGAACTACTATAGGCGCGCACCTAGCACTTCTTATAGATAATTGTGTATAGACCTCGTTGTCCTTACTTACGAACAAAACTTCCTCGCGACTATTACCTATAGACAACAAAATGTAGGAGAACTAGTCCGAAAGCTAGATTCGATTTAGCAAATAGGTGGGTTGTTATTTCTCGGAAAGGTATAGTTCTAACCTCGACGATAAAGTCTAATAGCTTGTCCTACATAACGACAACAATAAGATTACTACTAAATAGGTCGTATATATAGAGAAAAATTCGAAGGGCCAGAGTAGGGATCTTAAGGTTACTACCCTCGGTAGCCTAGATGCGAACTCTATACTTATAGAGTGCTATAAATTCGGGCGAGCAATCGGCGGTCTCTAGTAAAGTGTCCGATGCGAGCGGAGAGTTAATAGGCGTAGACATCGAGTATATAGTAGAGGAGATATTAACGATAAGGTAAAGTTCGGATTTTAGACTAGTATACGACGATAGCTTTAAGAAGAGCAAGTCGAATCCAAAGGATATAATGCGAATGCCTCGCTTATCTAGGTAACGCCTCTCGTATAGTAAATGTATTAGCTACCGCTTAGTTTTATAGCACTCGCCGTCGTATCTATACGACTAGTCTAGTACCCGGGTATAAAAATAGCGACTCTCCCGATATATTAGCTACCTATAGCTAGGCCTAAGAAAAACCAGCGGGATTGCGAGTAACGCAACCGTACGAGTAGGGTAGACGTACTATAGTGTCGTTCTCTAAAGATCTCTAGGTCGAGCCGGGATCGTATTACTAAGGAATACGAAAAGTCGATTACGACTTCGTTTAGCTCAGCGACTCGAGTCGAGTGTTATCTATTAATATAGCTCTAGAAAGCTAGCTAAGGTAGATAGAACTACCGTATAACGTACGATACTATTAGTCTAGTTACTTAAGACCCGTCTCGCCCCCGTCCAAATAGTAGTGCTATTAATAGCGTTAGTGTTACTATTCTATCCGTACTCGTACCTATCCGTCCGTAAGTATACGTTGTTTATTAGTAATAATTGTTGTTAAGATGCAATAGATCTATAATCGCGGCGGCTATAATGCTATACTATAGTAGACGAGTGCTCTACTCGAAGTTCGAGCTATATAGGTTCAAACTATAGCTACGTTATCGAAACGTCCTTAGATAACTACCCTAGTCCTAGGTAGGTAGCTCCTTAATCCCGAAGATAGCGACTCCTCGCCTATATTGTCTATATAAGAAACACCTCCCTTTAGCTACGACCTAATACTAAAAGCATAGTTAAAGGCTAAATAGGAAAAGCGGATAAGGAAGGATAGTAAGAGAAATAGTGCTTCCCGCCTTATATATAGGCATTAGAGGCGTTTAAGCGGGATAAGGGGACGTTAGAGAAGATCGTAGAGGAGAGGGAGCGGTAATACCGGTAAGGTAAGAGGATAGAAGCGAATAAAATAGGATAGCTCGTACTATCGACGCGCTAGGTATAGGGCGAGGATAGGACGGGAGGGGTAGTAGCGTAGTAGTAGCTAGTAATTAGCTCGGTTAGCTCGCTCGACTTCTCCTCCGCGGCATCGGTACTAATAGTAGACGTTAGTAACCTTAGTAATAGCACTAATCGCCGCCTTCCGTTCTCGGTCTACGTATAGGTATATTCTCTAGTACTTCCGTAATAGTATCGACAACTATTTCGGCATATCCGAGTAGAGCGCGAAGGTTCTATAGGGCTTTAGTCGCTAAATAGCTATTAGGCGTAACGTAACGGTATCGTAAGGATCGTAGCCGAGGTAGTAGAGCTACTCGTTCTTCTAAAGTACGCGTTCGAGATACGCATTTATAATTATTCTTAATACTTAAGGCGAGTGAGCTATAAGGGAAGAGTAATAGACGGAGTTTAGAGCTAGTCGGCGTAGTCTAGGTCGTAGGTCGAGGCACTTATAAACCTATAGAATGTTCTCTTCGACTCTATAGAGTAAGAACCGGCACTTCGGACCCGTAGTAGCCCGTAACATCTAATGCTAGCGGGACCTACGCTATGTCGTTAAAGCTCGAGACTTTGTCTCTTAGACACTCTTACTTTTTAGGCAAAGAGAACAACCTAGTAATATAGGCGAAAGGCATAGCATACTCTAGTACTAGTAAGGACGGTAGCACGGTGCGGGTCCCTTCGTCTTAATAATGTCCTAGTAGTGCGCGCACGTAGCTAGTGTACTCTTAATCTAACTCGCCTTTACCTAGTCCTTTAGCTTACCTAGTACCGTCTATACCTTCCTAGTTAGACCGGCATCTACCTTCTTACGTAGCTTCTTCGGCACCCTAGTATATTCTCTAAGGCTACTCTTAATATACTCTATACTATATGCGCCTTAGT
The DNA here is from genome assembly GCA_026122155.1 of Zymoseptoria crescenta. Taxonomy (NCBI): domain Eukaryota; kingdom Fungi; phylum Ascomycota; class Dothideomycetes; order Mycosphaerellales; family Mycosphaerellaceae; genus Zymoseptoria; species Zymoseptoria crescenta. The sequence continues at coordinate 12,634 of JALRMM010000634.1, forward strand.
GCTCTATTCTTGTTTACTTACCGACGTACGAGCTTTAAGCTAGCCGAGATCGAGTACCTAAAAGTAGGCGCCTAGTCGTCTGTTTCGCTCCGTAATTATCTAGTAAAGCTGCTTATCCTACTCGGTTTCTATAGAATTTGTTCTACTCTCTATCTCTCGTACTCTCTAGGTAGGGTACGGAGTATATATAGTCTTCTAGCGGATATAATGTCTAGGTCGTAGACTAAACATTCTATAAAAGCCGACATTATACTACGTACTTAACTCTTACTCGTTGTTAGGTTCGTTAGCCCTAGCTTCGTATCTCGTCTTTCTAAGTCGTTCTCCCCCCCTTATAGTTATGCTCGTCTTTTAAAGTCGTTCTCCTCCCTTATAGTTATTCTCCCTAGTCGTGCTCCTCGGGTTAATATCGGTCTTAGGGTAGAGGAATATTAACGGATATAGGCGCTTCTTCGGTAGTTAAAGGCTATAGAATCGTAGGTAGGCGTCGTCCGTAAGAGATAGATCGGTCTTTACTAGACGGTAGTAGGCGTAGTCTAGGACGCTCCTTTACGTTATCCTAGGGAGGTATTAGTGTCTTATTTCGTCGGAAGGGGGGTAAGGGAGGGAGGGAGTAGTAGTAGCCTATAAGCTTCCGAGTTAGTAGTATTGGTTTTTTTTTCTCTCTCGATCGTAACGGGCGAAGCTATCTAGGAATTAGCAACTACCTCTCCTTATTATATAGTCTAACGTCCTTTACTAAGCTCGTTACTAAACTTAATTACCTACGTAAGTAGCGAAGCTTGTTAATCGCTATATACCCTTCTTTTTACTCCTTTCGCGTAGCGTAATCGTGCCCTCTTCTCCGAGATTATTTAGGAATGTCGAGAGTGTAGAGATAGTTAAGTAGGCGAGTTGTTCCTTATAGCATTCGTTCGTCTAGTTAGAGCGAAATATACTAGAGTCGAGTCGGACGCGAAGGGAATAGATTGTAGGTAATAGTAAGGTCTAATCTAATCTTCTATTAAGCTCGATTACGTCCGTTAGCTAGGTAGGAAGTCTTCTCTTACCTAGTATCTCCAGTGCTTATATTATACCCGATACTCAAATATTAACTCCTAAACTTATTAACACCTTCTCCTACCTCCGGTCCTCTAATAATCGATATAGTATCTTCTAAGACAAGGCTTTACTTTCGCCGCCGGGTAACGACATAATCCAAGAAGATAACTATAGATTAATAGTTAGTCCTTTAAGTAAGCCTAACTCTGAAATTAGCAAACCTTATGTCTCTTACCTCGTTACTCGTCGTAGACAAGTCTCTAGGAGCGTTTCGCCGTGTCCTATATTCTACCTTTATTAGATAGCTCGGCGATCGTAGTAATGTCTATACTATTAGATGCGTCCAAGCGTATAGTATTAAATATAAGGATTTCGGCGAACCGAAGACGAGAGCTATAGATATTAGTTATAAAGTCTATATATTGTTAACTTTTAACGGCCGCTTTCCTCTCTACCTTAGGTATATATAGCTTCGCCGTTAACTTTTAACGGCTATTTTTATTTCTACCTTAAGTAGAACTATATAGAACTATAGCTTAGGCGTTAGCTCTTAACGCCTATTTTTGCCTCTACCTTATATAGCTCTTTTACGCATATGTCGCCGTACGTCGTAGTTATTAATAATAATACGACGAAAACTTCGCGTACCTAAACCTTATAGTATCTTTTCCTAAGCACGAACTTGGACTCGACTCGACCCTCTATACTACTAACTCTAGCTACGACTACGAATACGATTATAGCAGTTAGGCTTATATTAGCATTACTATAGTATACTACAACATCGACAGCAACATAACTATATATATCGGGCGTAAAAGATAGCTTTACTTGACGTCGTCCGCCGTTCTAACGGCGTAGACTAATAACTTGTTCTCTACTAGCTTAGGCATACTATACGCTACTCCGAAAGAGCTATTCAAATTTGCGGGCTAATTGTAAGCTCGAGAGATTAACGTGGACAACAGTTAGGTAAGGAATCTATTATAGCGAAAGCGTAAGATCTAGCTATATCTTACGACTTCTCCGCTTCGGTCCGTGGGCCTCTAAACTACGGCGTCTAAGCTCGCTTAACGCTATATCTAGAGACCTCGAACTAAGTAATCTTGTCTACTATAACGGCATTCGATCTAACGTTGTTAAGGTTAGGTACGGTACCGCGATTACTAGCGAGCGTATCTACCGGATCGCTCTACGGTCGAAACTATAGTACGGTATACTACCTAGTTCTTCCTTTCCTACTAAGACAACGCGGTAAGCTAGGCTAGCCGTACGTACCCGGTAGCTACCCGGAGCCTAAGGTATAGTATATTTAGAGTAAGGCTATTATTAATTACGCTATTTCCTTAATCTAACTAAATAGAATCCTCGCTAATAACAATATTACTAACTTCGACTACCTCCCTACTAAGAAGAAACAAGCTCTACCTCGATTAACTTATTACTAAGATGCTTCCTACGAAAGCCTCTACCGCCGCGTTTAAGAAGGCTACCGCTACTAGCTCGTACAACCTATCTTACCTTGGAATTTTCCCGTAGGCGTTTAAGTCGCTATATACGGGGCACCTCTTCGGTACTCCTTCTATCTTCTCTTCGTAGGTCGCTAATATATAGCCCTTATAGATACGATCTAGGAACGACTACTACTCCCCGGCGAGCCTCCCGACGTATCTAAACTCTAGCCTCTTTTAATCCCTATTAAGATAATAATCGACTAAGTAGAGACTAAAGATAATAGAAGCTAGTATAGTATAGCGATGTTAAAGAGTTATAATAACGGCCGAATAGACTGCACCTTCACGCGGTGGCCGTCGTAAGTACCTTCTTCGGAAGGGAAACTAAGACAGTCTGGAAGAAACCTTCTCGGAAACCT
>JALRMM010000635.1:0-13269 GCA_026122155.1 Zymoseptoria crescenta
TAGGGTAGGTAGCTATATAGACTTACTATCTAGATAGCCTCTTCGGATAGTCGCCTTAGAAGCTCGACTTCCTTATCCCGTTTATAGTATTGTTCTCGCACTTCCTTCTAGCACCGCCTAGCGGAGGTGTTAACCTAATCTTTTATATATATAGGACTTATACTTGGACATCCTTTTGCACTAGTAGCGTGCATTGCCTATAGCTAAACATACGCATTATAGAAAGCGTTATAAAAAGGTATGCCGGGTGGAGGTACCTAGTTCTTCTCCCCCTTAGCAGTCTTAGTAAACTAATACTCGAGCTCGCTATCTCCTTTACCGGTACTAGCCGAATCGATATCGTCGTCGTTGCTACTATATTCGTTACTATCGTATTAGCCTTTACCGTTGCTAGACTTTATAGGCGGCTTACTAGGCCCTTAAGAGTAGGCCGCTAGCTACGAGCGCTCTTTATCGATCTATCGAACAACCTGTTAGCGTTTACTATATATATATATATACGACATTAGTCTATAACGTACCCTACTCCTCTTCTTAGTATAGCGTGGATCGCTATCTAGTTCTTAATCTAAGGACCCTATAGATAGAGACTAGGACCGCGACCTCTTCGAAGACCCGGAAGCGGGATACCTCGTATTGGACGAGCCTAGCGATAAGGTTAGAGTTATTATAGTCGGCTTGCGGGATTGCTTTACTAATAATAATGATAAATAAGTAGGACTTTCCGAACGCTACTTAGCTACCTACGTTATAGCTAATAAAGACGAAGAGGTCGGGGTCCTCGAGAGTAACTAGCTTAACGGTTTTGGTAGACGCTTCTTCTCGCGACCTTCCTTAGGGTGTTCGGATGCTATTACCTATAGGAATGTAAGGTCTCTATCGTGTCCATAAATAATTATACGCACCGTTGTGTATTATGTTAGGTTGGATATACTACTGTCTCTGGCTAGTGTACTAAAAGGGTGTTAGTAAGTCGTCGGAGAACAATAGTGCATACTAACTAGAAGTAGTAGAGCGTGTTGTTTTTAAACGCGTACCGACCTTCTAAGGTTTACTATCGCGCGTATATAGACCTAGGGTACTAACCTCCGCGACGACCTTACTACTACCTCCTAAGTAGCTAGTTAGTACTGCTTAGGGTTACTAAGTCGCTACTTAGAGAACATGTTCGGTAATTCGTATATAGTAATCGGATACCGTAGAATTTCTAGTTTCGATTATAAGCTTTTAACTCGCCGCTAAGTCGACGTTAACTTAAGCTCCCGAATTCGCCCCTAATATTTCCCGAAGCGGACGTCTTAGACTTACCTTAGGGTTATTGGACTCACCTTAGGGTTATTTAACTTACCTTAGGGTTGTAACTTTAAGAAGCACCGACTTGTTTATTCTACATCCTACGCTAGTAACAAGCTATCGATTAATTTGTATTTTAGTATTTATAAGTATCTACGCTATCTACGATTGCCGCTGGGTTAAGATTAAGCCGGTTATAGGCGGTTATCGATAGTTCTATATTTATCTAATGCATATACAACGTTTTAAAAAGTTTCCTAAAAAGGTTAATCTAATAACCGCACCTCCTTAGTATTAACATTACCTCCGTCTTTAGGTTACACCCTCTTAGAAGAATATATCCGGCTCTATTAACAGACATTACTATTAGTACGTGAGCGCATACAATGCGCTACATGTATACCTTCTAATGTACTCCTAGCAGCGCTATTATAGTACTCGGCGTAGCGATATATTAAGCTAATCGACCGACGGGCATATTTACCGTTAAGTTTGAGTTTACTACTAAACCCGTATATGTCTTTAACGACAGTTATCCTCACGGTATTATTAAGGTGTTTATAGCGTGCTATAAAGAGCAGCTCGACACTAATATTAAGCTTCGCTTCTACGGGAGTAATATATTCGAGGTCGCCCGTAAGCTTCGCCGCTCCTTATACGAGAAGTAAGATATTAGTATTAAGCGCTATAACTTTATTATACACTCTATAGCCTTCGGTGCTTTAGCCGACCGTAGTTACTAAGATAGCGCTCCGTCGTTTAATATCCTACTTAGAACGGAGAAACCCCTATTACACTACGCTAGGTATATATACGCATTACCGTAGTCCTCGTAAGATACTAACGTTTCGTAAACTCTAACTTACTACCCTCCGCAGACCTCTCTTACGGCCGGTAGACTAATAACATCGTCTCCCGTACGTTATTTATAGCGTTTACAAATCCCCTTCTTCGTTATTAGGTTCTTAATTTCGGCCTAATTTAATTACCTTTAACGGCGACATAACCTCGGCCGTCGCTTATTCCTAGCATCGATAGGTTCGCGCAGTCCTATCCGTAGTCGATAGATATATACTAATATACCTATAGCTTCTCTCGCTCCGTAACTACTAGCCGCTATGCTTTGCTATCTTCTACCTAACTCGACCCGAGAGTTATAACGTGCCCGCGCGCATAATCGTATCTATATTTACCGTACTAGCATTATTGCGTATTATCTAAGAGAATGGGATAATACGCTAGATGCCGTCGATATCGTTAGCGTTTGCTACTCTCCGATACTCTTCGGGCTACGAGCTACTAATATTGTTAACGTCGTCGCTAGGGCCGTAGAGGACTTCCCGGATCGTAACGTCGTACTCTACTTCCCGCTAGAACACATAAATTCGTTGCGAATAATAATACTTAAGGACGCCCTTAGCATTCGCTTTAGGTAGGATATATGGATTATTTGTCCACGACTTTGAATAGTCTGGCCGGTATGTATATAGAGTATATATAACCTCGTATAGCGTGCTAACGTTGCTCCTCGATTAGCAAAACTATACGTACGGAAGCGTTACTTAGCGGACGGGATAAGAGGACTTAAAGGTGGCCGTCGAAACTTAATTAGAGGAGGCATCGGCTAAGGTAGCTATTATAAGCGTTCTTATTACGAGTTAGCATACCTCGAATAACCTAAACTAAGCGTTACTAACCTAATACGGCGACCTATAGTTGTATCTCTCCCTCTCTATTATATTTTATTATAGCGGTTATAAATCGGAGCTAATCCACCTAACACCGGCAAATTAGACAATCCGACTTCACCTATACTAAATAAATCGACACCGGCGGCGTTAACTTACTCCGTATACCTCTAAAGGCGCTTAAGTTACCTAGTAGTAGCGATTATTATTAACTATCTGCTTATATGCTTACATATACTGTTTGCGTATAACAACATCCCTCTTCGTTAGCTAGTCCGTTTGTTCTACTATTAGCTTAACTACCGACCTTTTACGAACTACCCTCCTCTAAATATTATAACTATTGCCGTAACAACTCTTCCGCGGTAGCGCCAGCCTATATACTAACACATCCGAACCTCTTACAGCTTATAAAGGTGTGTACCGCCTACATACGCTATCTCGTACGATCTAACTATAGCGTAGTACGCTATTCCAAACATTAGCGTCGACTATATCTCTTCGCCTCGCCTTTGTTAGTCGCCGTAACTCCGCTCTCGGCACTATAGTCCTCTATTACCCCGACTTTCGCGTCTAAGAAGGCACTAAGCTCGCTACCTAAGTCTTATAGCTATCGGCGGAGATAGGCGACTGCCTATAGTTTATCTAGTTCGCGGATAAGCCGCTAGATAGTATCCTACTTTAGCTTCTTAAGATCGTACTCGACCGCTCGCTAAACACTAACTACTATTTCCGCTTCTTCCTATAAGAAAGTTAGTTAAATCTATTTCCCTAGTCTCGTCGCATAATACTTATAAACATTTAGGGGCCCTCCGCGAGCGGACAATTAGAGTTATATAAAGCTTCCTCGGCAGTATTAAAACCTCCGGTGCATTAAGTAAGCTAGTAACGTAGTATAAGGCGAGGCAATTAGGATATAGGCTAGTAATATCGTATAGAGTACTAGGAAGTCGGTAGACCGTAGAGCAACCTTTATAGTATATGTAGATACTTTAATACTAATCCGTCCAACATGCACTATTACTCTACATACCTTACTTAATGCTCTTTAGTTGTACAAGATGTAGTACGTATCTCCTCTTAGTTCGTAGCTATCGTTCGTTAAATTCAGCCGGGTGCTATAAAACAAAAGCATAGCTTAATTTACTAGTAACTCGCTAGTAAGTCGACAACGCCCTATACGTATTAGCACTAGTTCTAGTTCGGTTAGAGGTACGCTAATGCCGAGCGTAAACATCTAAATGAAACTCTAACCTTACCTTAGCAGACTAAACTACATTACCCCTTATGCACTCGCAGCATATCGATAGCTCTTAAAGCTTTCCGAAAGCCCGGGCCTAGACATTACTAATACCGCGTCTTATATATACTACTATATGTTTAAGGTACCTACGTACGGAGTTGTCGTGTTGCTAACCCTCTTTCTTAGAGCTTATACTATAGCACTCGCTCCTACCTCCTATTACTAGTATAGCGCGTAGCCACTCGTAGATAAATTCGAGTACGACGTCCGCCCTAGCTAGACATTTAACCGCTATAACCCGAAGAATCTTCTAGACCGAGTAATAGCAAGTCGTAAATTCCTAGAACGCGACGACGTTGTGGTTAATCTACCGTACGAACACGATAGGAGCGACGTCGTAGCTAAGCTTAAGGAGATTCTAGTACGGGAAGATCTAGACGGTAGTTAGGTATTTACATTCCAAGCTTATTATATAGAACCTATCGAGGCTTTCTCGCTAGAGGACTAAGACTACATTTTATCTACCGACCTTATAAGCTCCGCGCTTAAACACGGTATTAAGTTCTACTAACGGGTAGGGTATAGGTAAACTATATCGACAACCGTACTATACCTCCGTCGATCGGAAAGTTATAGGCTAATACTAGCGTAGAAGGATTCGTATAAAAGCATTAGGCGTAGCCTAGGGGAACATCGAGAGTCGTAGTCCGGATACTTCGATATAGCCTTATAGAAACTACTACACCTCGAATAACATAAGCTCGGATAATATAGGTATGCTAGGTAGAGACGCCTTAATTAGATATATCGAATACTCTAATACTCTATAATACTAAGCAATTGCCGGTAAAGCCTACCGCGCTTTATATACTATAGACTAATTTCGATATCGTATATATATACTATAGTACTAGCCTATTTACCGAATCTAGACCGAGCTCTCTCTTCTTCCTCCTCTTCTACCCGTCGAAAATGCGAGGGCATCCGTACTAATCCGGGACGCCTAACCTGCTCCGTAAACATTAATGCTAGCTAGACTCGTTCTTAAGTTACTAATAGCGCCGGAATCGGTATCCCTACGTCCGCGATCCTTAGTATTAGATCTCCTACGGGAAGAAATTATAAAGGTAAGCGGACTCTTTTGTTATAGTAGATAAGCTACGACCGCCCTCTACTACCTCCTATTGTCGATAACCTATAGTTATCTAACTACGCCGTCCGAGTCGCTATACTAAGTAATATCCTCGACTTATCGTTAGAAGTCGTAATCGAGCTCTACGATCGATAGCATCCGCTCGAATTCGAGGCTATTAGTATCTACTCCGGATAGAGGCACTAGGCTAGGCTACGATTGATATAGCTCGTATATCTAATAGAGCGTCTTCTTCTTACTAGCCCTATCGACGATCGATACTAGGTCCTAAGCCCTCTAAAGAATAGAAGGCGCGGCTTCTATTAATCCTAGTTTAATATCGAGCAGCCTTACATCTCGCGTAACAATAGTAGAAGGTGCTCTATCTAGCGATGAACCGGACTCGTAATTAGCCTCTCGTCGCGAACGGCGACGCCGATAATTCTAACATATCTTAAATAGTAGGCATCCGAACGCCGCCCGACTAGTAGGCGTATATATTTAGTTAATCGTTATATAAAAGCGGCTATCTATGTCCTATATAGAGTATATGTGCCGGAGAATCTCTATATATACTATCTCTTTCTAGGCCCTAGATCTAAACGTCGTCGCGATTAAGCTACGATATGTCGCTATCCTCTCTACTAAAGTATAGAATTCGGTATATAGTCCGTCTATTAACGAGAGCGTTCGCTAGACGTTATGGATCGAGAGTTGCTTTATAGCGAGCCTCGGGCTACCTATACGTTCTCGCCCTATCGTCCGGAGACCGCGACTTCTTAGTGCTCGAACGATAGAGGGCATAATAACTAGCGTATTATATATATATCTTCGTAGGAGCCGGATAGGGCGAGGATATAAGTATTGTTCGAGCGAGTATCGGCTTAGGACGCGTAGTAAGTACGTACCGGAGAGGGGAAGAACAACTTTAGAAGGACCTATAATAGCCTTCGCCGGGCCGGCTAAGACTAAAATTAGCATATATAGACTTTGCTAGGCATCCCTTCTCGACGCGGACGATACTTCGCTAGTTAGTAATAGTATCGTGTCGGTAAGTATCGACGCTACTTACCCTCTAATCTAAAGCACCGAGCATCGTAGGTACTATGCCTTCGGGGGTCTTTCCTAGAGCGTTCCGGTAGCTAGGCTTAAACTACACTAAGGAAAGAGTGTACGGTATAGCTAACGGCATTAAGTAGGATAATAAACGAGCCTCTAGATTACTAGAAGAACCTCGTCGACTAGCCTCTAGCGAAAATGCAAGTTCGCATCGACCGCGTTTAAGTGTTAATATACGCCTACGCTACTATAAGAGCTGCCTATTAAGATTCAAGCCTTTACTATTTGCTAAAGCGCCTAGTCGAGGCTACTATAATTAGTAGCACTACAAATAGGGGCACTCTAGCTAGTAAGAGCTATCGTATAGAACTCTATACTACTCGCGGACGAGATATCGACTACGATTATAGAGCTATTAGCCGTAGTCTTTACTACGATATCTCCTTAACGGCTTCTAGAGTAGTGCTCTACTATAGAGGTAAGGTCTATAAGAAGCAATGCCTTCCTATAGACCTTGCCCCTACAATATACACGATTAGCGGGCCTAAGTTATGCTCGACTCGGTCGAGCATAGAAACCGTAAGTATATATATACTCCGTCGTATACGAATATATACGAGCAACTACCGCGACCTTACGCGGATAACGCTCGGGTAAGGACGATAGTATACGGCTAGAGCATTATTATTAAGATGCTCGATAGCGTTCACTTTAACTACATAGAACTTCTTAGAGTAGACCGGTCGTAGGCCTTACTAGGTATGCACATATATGTTGTCGCTATTATTAGATTCGGTCCGGAAACCTTATATTTGCTCCTTACCGGGGACGTATATGCCTATTAACTCTAGTTATTACCTGTCCCACATAATAGATTACATCGCGACTTACTATCGAACGATTATAGGCTACTATACGTCTATATTATAGCGCGAACGTTATAGGTATACGGTTACGATATACGCTATAAAGGGTTAATATTAAAACTATAGTCGACCTTTCCGATTCTACTAACTCTTCTACGATATTACTACTTAAGTTAGTCTTAACTCGGCGCCGAGTTACTACGAGAAGAATAATTCCTTAGTAGGCAACAATAGTGCATGCCCTTTACATTTCCCAGTCCTAACTAACACGAGTAATAGGCTACGGCGGCGGCAACACTATTATAATGTCCTATTATATACGGACATTATTGTAGTCGCCGCCGTCAGCCGGTTGTCGACTTATTAACCGCATTTAGCTAGGATCCGCTATACCGTTTCCAGTGTTAATAATAAACGCCGGCTTAGCTACCGTACTTAAGCCCGTAGAGGCGCGATTTACCTAACGCGCTTAACCCACTATTACTACCGAGCTCCTACCTACGTACGCTATCGTATATACGTTTACGCCGCTACCGCTAGAAGTTCTAGGCCAAGTGTATATAACCGCGATTATAGCACCTAAGAAGAAGTTATAGTAGAAGAAGGCGTAGAAGAAGAAGAAGGAGGAGTAGCCTAAGGAGGAGACCGAGGAGGACACCGGTAAGCTAGGAGAGTCCAAAATTCCTACGCGGGCGTCGCCCGAGATTATAATAAAGCGAGTAGATAAGAGGAGCGAACTATACCTACGGGAGGTATTTAGCATTACCTAGGGAGTTTCGGGAAACGAGGCTTAGGACACTCTAATTAACGTAGTAGAGAGGGCTAATATTAGAGCGGGGATTTACGGACTAGACGCGCAACCTTAATACCTAGGTCGATAGCCAATTAGTAAGGACATTATACCGAAGACACTTATTGCGGTTAAGACTATTAGGAACCTCCCGGCCTTCTAGCCCACGTAGTTTCGCCCGGATAATAATAATAGTAGGGTTAAGGGTATACCCGGTTACTAGTATCTAGGTCTCTTACCTACCGGTAATAATAAGGACAACGCCGAAATGCTTATAACCTTAGTATAGAAGGCCGTCTTGTATACTACGATCGGTATAAGCTAGTAGCTAAAGAAGAACAATAATACTAAGAAGGAGCGCTCCGCGTCTATCGAGGTAACCTCTACGATAGCTAAGGTAGTCTCCGAGTTAGCGTCGCTACTACGTTAGACCCCCCGTCTCCGAATACTAATAAAGTCCAACGCCTATCGACGAGATTTATCTAGCGACGCGAGCTAGGCCTATATAAAGCTTACTCGCACCTACATCGACTAGTAATTACTATCCGACTACCGGAGCTAGTAGGTAGCCTCTACTAGCTATTTCGATATCTTTAACCGCCCGCGCCGTAAATAGTCGGCATTAGACCTATACTTTACTAGATACGAGCTAGACGCTATAAGTAAGGAGTACGAAGTTACGAGGATATAGTATTATACTTACGAGTAAATGTTTAGTAAAGCGGCCAACAGGCGAAGGATCTTCTCTTAGGAGTAGTTCGAAAATACACACAAACTCTAGAAGGAAGAACGAGTGTACTAGTATAGTTATAACGGACAAATACACCGTACTAACGCCTCTAACATCGGTTCCGTATACGATTATATAGCTAGAGAGGCACGTAGTAGAGACACGGAGGTGAACTTTTATATTTATAACGAGCAAGATAAGGCACTCCTATTACGAGTTCCAGATGTCTACTTCTTCCCTTCTCGAATTACCGATAATAAGGTTTTCCCTTCTCCGCTAATAACTACGGCTCGCTCGGCTCCCTCTATAAGTAGTGCCTTTAATAGGCCGGTCGAGCAATCCGGGCGCTCGTATAACGACTATAACCTAAATAGTAACGCCTCTTTATGGTACCGCGCGCTGTCTTCTATCTAGACGAGGCCGAATAGGACCGCTATATATAAGGAAAACCGTTATAGCTTAGACAATAAGGGCTCTTCGCAACGTCGCGGATAGGCTATACTAGGTCTAGCGGGAGGCTCTTACCGTCGTAGCTATTTACTAGATATAGTAGTAGCGGAAGAGGATAAATTATTACACAACGAATTATACGGCGGTAATTAGTTACTAGACCCTCAAGACGATAGAATCCTAGAAGACGGAGGTACGCCTCTAGCGGAGGTAGAATAGCTAGATGCTAAAGACGATAGACTCGAGGAAGACAAAGCCGCGAGTGCTAATAATAAAGATTCCGACGTTGCTCTACGTAGTAGAAGCTCTCGGAAGAAAGAAGTTATTATGTTGGATAATAATTTAGACGACAATTCTATTACGAATCCGTTTAGCAGTAACTTAGCGGTAACTCGAGGTATTACGGGCGAAGAAGCGATAGCGCTATAGATAGCTAAGTAGATCGCGCGCGAGGCTAACGATCTTAAGCGCTAGCTAAATATAGTACTCTCCTCGCGCGTTATTATCGATAAACCGTCGTTAAAGGAGCCTTAACTCGACGAGAAGACTCTCCGTACGCTTACTACCCGAATATAACCTTAGCTAGAGTTTAGGTTTATCCTATAGCTATTAAGCGGAACCGAGCCGACTCCGGTAGACGGTATAATTAAGCGCGATCTACCTATTAATAATAGCGAGCTCGACGAGGACGTTACCGTAGATTATCGACTAATCGGCTGCTTTACGTACTTTAAGGGAGGCGAACTCTAGCGGTAGACTTACGGGTATTAGGGGTTCGACCTAACCGAACTCTATATAACATATAGTATCCGACTCGACTTTACTAACGCCGGCTACCTTACGATCGTATAAGTATTCAGCGTAGCCTTTACGTTACGCGCCCTCTACCTCGGTAAGCTAGTTATTATAAACGCATTTGCTATAGGCCTTAGTAAGACATTATACGGTATTACGGTTATTAACGAATACGTGCGAGCGTAGAAGGAGTATAGTAGTTACGTTATTGCCCGTAGTATCGATAGCGAATAGCGCGGAGGTAATATAGATAAAGAAGCGAGACTAAGTAATAACTCTAGTAGTTAGCTACGTAACCCTCTACGGCTTATATTCCCTAAGAAGCCGATCGTCCGTAATAGTGCGCTGCTTATTATTACACCGAAGTTAGTCTACTACTAATAGATCCGTAAGATTAGGTTGTAGCGACTAGGAACTAAACTCGTTATACTTTACGGACCGCCCAAGAAGATTATAAACAAGCCGGACTACGTATACGAGTAATATAACCTTATTAAGCCGAAGGACCTACTAAGTATAGAGTAATAGGAGGCCGCGAACCTTTAGCTATAAGACCTACTCGACTAGCGAGAGAACCCACCGACCGTATACGACTTTATAAAGATAGAGGCCTAGCCTAACTAGGACGATAGTAGGGAGAGGTCGTAGCTACCGGAATAGCTCGGCGAGTAGTAGTGCATTACTAGGGCTAAGTAGCTCCAATCCGTAGTCGGTAGCACGGTAAATAAGCACTAGGGGGAGGTCCCGAACGAGTATTAAATAGTAAATGTATAGGCTATAGTAGCTATCGATAAGGCGTACGACTACGTTAGCCTCGACAGTATACTATAGAAGCAAATTACTACGATAAAGGGCAATCCTACCGTAACTACCTATAGTGCGACACTATACGATAAGTTTAGTAGTCTTTAGGGACTCTCGGATGCACCCCTAGCTCCTATACTACAAGTGTGCTCGTAGTACTAACTACCTACGCCGGCGAGGAAGAAAAAGTCTAACCCGAAACCCCCGTAGCCTCCGATATAACTATATATACACCCCTACAACCTATCTACACTAATAGTAACGAACTTAAAGCCGGTTAGACGGAAAGCCCAAACGATAAAAGGAAGGTAGATAGATTTCGCCCGAAATATAGATAGACGCGACTATAAATAGATAGTTAAACGTTACTTTAAATACGTAGCTAGCGCGGCGAAGGACCTAGATAGAGCGACTAACTATAAGATTAAGCTCGAAGAAGGTAAGACGACGGCCGTAGGCTATAAACCGCCTAAGCTAGCCGGCTACGACTAGAAGGAGGCTAATACTTAGCTTGTAACGGGCTACCTCTCTCGCTATATAACCGAAATTTATGCCGATGTTATCTAGGACCCTACTAGCTATAGACGAGGCACTAGGGCTATCGATAAACCGCTATACTCTAGTTTCGATATTCACGTACGGATTAACCCAGCATATATGCCGATACTAGGGTAGGGGTGGAAGGCCCTAGGTAAATTACACCTCTATCTAATAGACAAGTATCGGGTGTTTATTATTTACGCCACCATTATAGAAATCGCGATAAACAACGTTAGGGTAGCGAATAAGCTATTTGTCGATAGTGCGGAGAACTTCCGTAAGGGCCCGAATAGAACGCCCGAAGTCGACGCTAATAAACAAGCTACGGAGCTTCTTAGGGGCATAGACGGCAAGTATATAAAGGCGCTTTACAACCGTAGTAAGGCTACGGCTCTATAGCCCTATATACGTAGCATTGCCGAACTTAGCAGCATAGAGGTTATCTAGGCTATTATAATATCCGCAAGAAAGAAGAAGGTAGAAGTAAGAGGGGCGTTGCGAAAGATTGTCGTCGTTATATATAAACTAATAAACATAGTCCTCTTCCGCCTCTTTTACTTATAGAAAGTCGAGTAGGGAGAGATGTTAGAAGATAACTTCCTCGTTATCTACCCGTAGTTAAATAAGGAGGGAGCAAAGACTATAGTGTAGGACTATACTAAGTACAATCGTCTACTAGCACTATAACCCGAGAAACCTTAGCTGTTAATTACTTTAGCTAACGCTATTAAGGCCGGTATTAAGCTACTACTATACGACTGCATTATACTTATCGACGGGACCTAGGCCTTATTAAAAGACATATAGCTAAACGGGCGACTGTCGCGCATTTCTAAAGTTCAGCTATTACCGTTTACTAAAGGCTACTAGCTTATTATAACGTCCAAAGTGTGCCCTCTTAGTAAGTAGTAGAGCCTTAAGCACGGTAGTAGACAGCTCGCTATAGACTGCATTCGCTTTAGAGTAACAACCTAAGAGCAGGTAGATGTTTTAAAGGAGCAGGAGAGACAGTCCAAAGAGGCTATTAATACTAAAAAGAGGGCAACAAGGGCAGCCGAGAAGGAAGCTAAGAAGGCAGGTAGGAAATAGACACTACTATTCGCGATTGCGATACAATAACGGGGTTAGCCTATAGTAGTAATACGAATGCATAAAATCCTAACTAGAATATCGTTGCTATCTACCGTAAAGCCCTTAGTATCTCCGGTAATTACCTCGCTAGGTACAATAACCGTATTAGGCCTTCGCTCTTATAGCTAAGTAGCTACTTAACAACTAATGCGTCGTTGCTATCTACCGTGAAGCCCTTAGCATCTCTAGTAATTACCCCGCTAGGTGTAACAACCGCATTAGGCCTTCGCTCTCGTAGCTAAGTAGCTACTTAACAACTAGTACGTCGTTGCTGTCTACCGTAAAGCCCTTAACATCTCTAGTAATCCTATCTACACCGAATACTAACTGTTAAACTACGCCTATAGTATAAGTGCATATACTTAGACGTCGTAAGTAGAGTAAGAAAGACATATAGAAGGTCACACTTTGTATATTGTATTTATGCCTAACTTAACCCCTCCTCTAGTTCCCTAGTTGTTTTTAGCGGTGGGATCGAAGAAAATAACCTACCCGGCCGCTAATCCATACTTAACTCGGCTTCTCCTCTAGTTCCCCAGTTGTTTTTAGCGGTAGGATCGAAGAAAATAACCTGCCCGGCCGCTAATCCAAGCTTAACTTAGCTCCTCCTCCAATTCTTTACCTATTTTTAGCAGCGGGATCGATAGACTAACCTGCCCGGCCGCTAATCCAAGCTTAACTTAGCTCCTCCTCCAATTCTTTACCTATTTTTAGCAGCGGGATCGATAGACTAACCTGCCCGGCCGCT
>JALRMM010000636.1:0-15351 GCA_026122155.1 Zymoseptoria crescenta
TTTTTTTTTAATCCTCTAGGGATTTAAGTAAAGACTCTACAGTTGCTACATTATCGGAGGGGCTAATATAAGGAAAGCTATCACAAATATCAACCTTCGTGATTTGGTTCATTCCTTGAAAACAGAGATGGCTCGCTTTTGTTATATCCTATTTGGGATTTATAGTAAATAGTTGGTTTCTCTGCCTAGGGGCGGTTACCTATTTTAGAGTTTTAACTCTTTTCGGTGCTTAACTTAGAGGTCTTTTCGCTTTAATGATTTGTTATAAACATCTTAGAGTGTTTTGTTTTGATCTATACTCCTAATCCTAATCTTAGTTATATTTGATTCGATTCGATTTGATTTGATTTGAGAGATACTATTATACATCAATTGAAATAATGCATCCTTTTGTCGCAAACCAACTATATATATTTATTCATGACTGATTCAACATTACATTACATTACATAACAACTTAACTACTGGTACTACTGGTACTACTAAATCCGATAAAATGGAGAATAGTACTACTACTACTACTACTGGCAACAATAACTCGCATTCAACTACTTACACTAAATACATACCTGGTAAGGCCTTAACTGGTGTACGTCCATATGTATCTAAAGTGCCAAGAAACCTAGGAAAGCCACCTCGTTTTGGCCCTTGTGGACCCTTCACCACACCTAACCAACTTAGATACTACTTACAAACTCCTCATGGACAATACCCTGTACCGAAAGTACAGTTAACACCCTCTGAAGTTCGTTTGTTTTCTACTAGTGGTATGCCTGGTGTTACTCATAACGTATTATCAGGTGACGCTAATGCCGGTGAAAATGTCAGCTTAAATGATATAAAGGTTGATCACAGTGGTATAGTTTTAGAATACTCGGAGCTTGATAATCTATTCAAGACTGATATTAAGTTGGATGGATCTGACGTCGGTCATAGTGCAAAGGTTAATGACTATAAGCTTAGATCGACAATAACTATTACTACAGATCAAGCTGAATACGAAGTTCAAGCCGAAGGTGGGTTGTCACCTAAACTTCTCCACGATTTGAGAAATATACTATCAAGTGATGGTATGCTTGATATAAAGATTAGACAAAGTAATGGGGCTGTAAGATTCTGTGACATTACAAGACCAATTGGTAAAACCCTAGACAAAGATGCATTGAAATCCCTTATGGAGACTGTGTTAGATAAAGTGTGAGATACTCAGGAGGAATATAGTTATAATGGTAGTGTAGACTACATCATATTAACATTCATACCTCTCACTAATAAGATTCTTAGTAGATACAGATTCAGTACTAGAACGGAAGGAGAAGTGATGAGTCCTTCACACTTAAAGGAATTTGTAAAGAGTAACTACTCGAGAACAGTAATACCTGTTAGTGTAAATGAGGAGTTTTTAGGTTCTCCTTTACCTATTGCTATTTCGGAAGATGGATCATTTGTTATTACTTATAGAAATGATAAAACCAATTCTACACACGTAATTAAATGCCAGTCAGCTAAAGGTAACTTAGACTTAATGAAGTTCTATAAAGTGTATATAAATTCTTTACCAGTACTTCTAGGAATACACTTTATATCTCCTAACGTAGTTAGAAAGATTCGTTTCAATATATCAGGATATATCATGCAGGATTTTATAGATACTGCATTACCTAATGGAACTGTTAGAAGGCAAGAGAAAGATAAAGTCCTTATTCTTAAAGGTGACAGGGTTATAGAAGCCTGAAAGGATATTAAATTTTCGCCTATAAAAAACAATAAGATTTATTCAAATAGTACTGAGAATCTAAACATAGGTGTTTTGGATTTTGAAATTTTTAAAGGAACTGATGGTCTGTTCAAGGTATATGCATGTGGAGTAAAGACATTTCTAGACGAACATAGTAAAGGTCCTAAACTCTTTTACGTAGATAATGTTGATTACCCTGATACCACTATACTTGATATGTTGGACTATTTATTAAATAGTAAGTTTAGTGATACCACCTTTTATTCCCACAACTTGGGGGGTTTTGACGTTATATTTATGTTAAAAGTTATAGACGACTTTAACAAGCATAATTGTAACATGATGTTAGATATACCTAGTAACCACCCTCATCTCAATAGTCCTAATAAATACCCAAGATTACATCTGGAGTGTAATACTTTAGCCCGTAATGGCAGAATATTAAAGATAACTGTAACAAGATATCAGCTAAACGAGAAAGGTAAGATAACTAGGAACACTATAACTATAAATGATAGTTTATCAATATTGAATACCAGTCTTGATAACTTAGGTAACATTTATAGTACTACTTTTAAGAAATCACATTTACCCCATATATTCTCAACAACTGATAATCTAAATTATGTTGGTATCACACCTAATAAAGCATTCTATAACAATATCTCGGAGTACGAGTATCGCGCTCTCTATTCATCTAAGTGAGATTTCAGAGGTAAAAGTTTGGAATATTTAAATAATGATTTAGAGGTCTTGTATGAAGTTATTAGTACTGCGAACAAACAATTGTTCTTAAAATATGGTGTAGACTTAACAAGATCCTTAACTGTGTCAGGATTAGCTTTAGACTTGTTTTTAAACAAGTATTACAAACAGAATATACCTCTTATTAACACAAAGAGTACTTATAGTGATATTAAACAAGCCTATTATGGGGGTATGACTGAGGTTTATAAACCTATAGGTTAAAATCTATATTATTATGACATAAACAGTTTATACCCCTACGCTGCTTTACAAGACATGCCTGGATTAGAAGCCAAATATATATCCAAGTTCGACGAAGTAAATGTTGAGAATTTATTTGGTTTCTATCATTGTATTGTAGATGCATCATTGGTTGATATACCATATTTAGGGTTGTTACCTGTGAGTGAGGCTGGTTTAAACTTTCCATGTGGAAAGTGAGAAGGTTGATACTATTCTGAGGAACTTAAATTCGCAAGCAAATATGGGTACAGTATAAAGGTTACTAGAGGTTATAGCTTCAATAGAGTAAGTAACGTTTTCAATAGTTATGTTAATGATATAGTAGAAGCTAAGATAAACGCTACTAACCCTGTCGATAAAGCCTTAGCTAAAAGTCTCCTTAATCATTTATTAGGAAGATTTGGAATAGAATTGAATAAGTCAGAAACGCGTCTAATAACTAAAGAGGAACTTGCAGAGATATGTTTAGTAAGAGATGTTACCTCCAATATAGAAATAGGTGAAATGCACTTAGTTAGTTATAAAACTAACCTTAACTATGATAAAATTAGAGAAAATGGATTAGATATCAATGAGGTGTTAAAGTATCATAAGGATTCAGAAGTTGTTGCTCAATCTGCTAGTTCAGTAGCTATTAGTGCAGCTGTTACAGCTAATGCTAGAGTGATAATGAACACTCATAAAATCGCAGCACTTAAGAGTAGATAACACACGGATGTATAAGGTATCTTATTTGAAGGGACGGTTCACAAGCAGTCTTGCCCAATTGGGTTATATATCACCTATAACTAATTATTTACCTTATGCTTTTGCCTTAGATACTCCTGACTACTACTTGAATCAAGAAGGAGTACATAATGCAATAGAAAGGATGAAGGGTAGCAATAAAGTAGAGCCTCTAGTAGATGCAATAGTAACAACTACATTTGGTCACCTATCATCTGCTAGTGACGGATACACTTTAGAGCCTCAGCCTAGAGCTTCTAAAATGCCTAAAGAATTAAAGAAGCCAGACTTCCGTCTGTTGTACAATAACAAGGCTTCCTTCATATCTGAGCATAAATCACACGACGGCGATAGTTGATTTGATGCCTTAGCTCAAGTGAAGCGTTATGGTATCAAGTTTGACACCGCAACCAGAGTATATTGCTTAGTATTCAAGGGGAAGTACTTATCTGCTTTCTTGTATGAAGGGGATTATCATGCTTCTAGAGGTTTTTCTTGCAAATCCGAGGAGATCGAGGATTTGTTAGGCATAACCGTAACAAGACATGGACTGGCCCTAATGACGCAGCAAAATGTATTCTACCCACAATTTAACGCGTATGATTATACTAGCACTGGCTCTGTATCCGACAAAATAGCCTCAAAAGCTATCCTATCCTTTTTTGGTAACATAAGAAACACAGATTTAGATTCAGAAGATTTAGACCTGCCTGAACTGCCTGATATAGGGTGTAGAAGGATACATTTGGGAATTGCCGCTAATATCATACGTCAAACCGTTGACATCGAAGGTAATGGCCGTTTCATATATGGATAATAGGGTATACTCCCCTGAGCAGTCACAATGTTCAAAAAATCAAATTTACATTAATGCAGTTCTTTATATCAAAGTTATATAATTATGGTGTTAGTATAACATGATTATATACAAAACAGTGTTTAGGGCTGTATAGACTAAGAGTTTGATATATATCTATTTATTTAGTGTATATAATTATTAACTCGGTCGTATTAGCTTATGTGCGCATTAAACGTTAAATACTTATAGTGTTAGTAACTATACTTATTACAACAAAATAAGTTTATTTATGGGGTTAATTATCTACAGATACCAAAAGAAACTAAAAAAAAATGAATGCTCGTTTTATTATTAATATATTTATTAGTTTCAAATGCCCTTACTACAAGACGAGATAAATCTATACTATTTTCTAGAACAGTTATAAAAGGCCTTTTAATGATAAGCTTTATAGCATATAATAATATGTTCTTAAACCCTTTAAGTAAAGGTATAGGTATATTTGGAGGTCTCTTTAACGTTACAACTTTCACTCAAACTTTTAATATATTTATCTTACTTATAAGCGCAACAATACTTACTTTAACTGCGTTCTATCCTAGAAAAGTGTATACAAATAAACATTCCTCAGTATTAAACCTGCTCAAAAAGAACCTTTTATACAATAAAACTGCGATATCAAATAAAACTGGGGAGCAGTTCCGTATAATTGAATATCCGCTTATAATTGTATTCATAATATGTGGAGCACTCTTCCTTATAAGCACAGCAGATTTGGTTTCTATATTTTTAAGTATAGAATTACAGAGTTATGGTTTATATATACTTTCAACTCTGTACAGAAACTCAGAAACAGCCACCGCGAGTGGTTTAACCTACTTTCTGTTAGGTGGTTTATCATCCTGTTTTATATTATTAGGTTCCGCATTGCTCTACGCAAACTCTGGTACCACTAACTTAGAAAACATGTATGTGATAACAAGTATAAGTGAAATTAAAGGTATATCAACTTTTATGTACCTATACCAACCACACTACTTCCATCTATCATTAATAATAATGTCAGTAGGATTCTTATTTAAGGTAAGTGCAGCGCCGTTTCACTTTTGATCACCTGATGTATATGATGGTATACCAACAATAGTTACCACATATGTTGCAATAGTGGCAAAAATATCTATCTTTGCCTTTCTGTTAGAACTTATTTACTACACTGAACATAATTACTTTGATTTCTCTTGAAAAACCATATTCATATATAGTAGTTTGTTTTCTCTAATAATAGGATCAGTACTAGGTTTAACCCAATTTAGGATAAAAAGATTGTTTGCCTATAGTACTATAAGCCATGTAGGATTTATACTACTTGCTTTGGGGATAAACAGTACAGAATCTATACAGTCTTATATATTCTACATATTACAATACAGTATATCTAACTTGAATGCTTTCATAATACTTGTTACTATGGGCTTCTCTTTCTATTTGTATGTAAATAAAGAGGAATCTAAAGAAGATCTATATAACATTGTAGACACAGAGAAAAACAACTCACCTATACAATTGATAAGTCAAATAAAAGGTTATTTTTATATCAATCCTTATCTAGCAATTAGCTTAGCAATAACATTGTTTTCATTTGTAGGTATTCCGCCTATAATAGGTTTTTTTGCGAAACAGATGATATTAAGTGCTGCCTTAGATAGCGGTTATGTATTCATGGCTTTAGTTGCCATACTTACTAGCGTTATAGGTGCTGTATACTATTTAAATTTAATAAAACAGATATTCTTCTACCATAACGATCATGTTATTAACCCATCAATTAACAACACGGATCTAACTGCTTATATATCATCAAACCACAGGTCTTCTAACGCATATGCTACAGGGTCAGGGTCAGGGTCAGGGTCAGGTAATAGAATGGGTAGTTATAATGTTGAAAAAATAGAATTTACAAGTAATAATATTGTATTAGGTAGCTCCTTAAGTTCAACAGTAAGTGTACTTACTTTGTTACTTTTATTGTTTATCTACATTCCTGGTGAATGATTTAATATAGTTAGTATTTTGACCGTAATAATATTTAGAGCGTAATGACAAGTATGACATTTTTCTTAGTTTTTGTTCCTATATTGGCTATTGTTTTATTAACATTAAATCTTATTCTTGCGCCCCACAACCCTTATGAAGAGAAGGACAGCGCATTCGAGTGTGGTTTTCATTCATTTTTAGGTCAGAATAGAAGTGAGTTTAGTATTTCGTTTTTTATATTCGCTTTGCTATTTCTTTTATTTGACCTTGAAATACTGTTGGTTTATCCTTTCGTGGTAAGTGCGTATGTTAACGGTATATTTGGTTTAATAGTTATGCTAATATTTTTCTTAGTACTTACTCTAGGTTTTGCCTTTGAATTGGGTAAGAACGCCTTATCTATTGAGAGCAGACAGAGTAGTTATAATTAATAGATATAATGATGTCGAACTAATTCATATTAAATTTAATTTAATTTTTACTAAAGGTTTAAATTATAACTTACCAACGCTAATTACATTACTGTTAATAATAAGTGGTATACTTGTTATTATTAACCGGAGGCATATACCAAATAGAGTATTAACTACATTAGTTACCTATATTTACTTATTGGTTATTATCCATTACATATAGAATACCTTTTAAATACATGACTAGTGAGCTTAACCTGCCACTTCTATACATTTCTTTTTTTATTGGCCTTACCTAGGTTTTAATATTTGCATTTAATTTATTGTTGTTTAAGGACAAATCAGTTAGTAGGTAGTTTATATAGGTAACATCTCTCGCCTTTGCGCTATGGTTATAGGGGTATATTATCGTAGGCAAGGTATATAATTTTCATTGGTTATTAAAGTGAAAAAATCGTTATTATCCGAGATAAGTTCATAAAATAAAACACAAAATGTCAAATTTATTCATACTAAATGAAACTTTTACTAATGGTTTAAATTATAACCTTTTAAATATAATTACATTTGCATCAATAATCTGTGGTATACTAGTTATAATTAGCAAGAACCCTGTTGTATCAGTACTGTTTTTAATAGGTTTATTTCTTAACATAGCAGGATACTTAATGATGTTAGGTATTAACTTTATAGGTCTGTCTTATCTACTAGTGTATGTAGGAGCAGTATCAATATTATTCCTATTTATCCTAATGCTTATTAATGTTAGAATTAGTGAACTTGTTACAGATAACAACAATAGTATACCACTGGCTATAATGATAGGTAGTATATTTAACCTTACATTATACAAACTTTTACCTAACAATTTTTCAAGCAATGAATATGGTTTCGTGCCTCACAAGCTAGGATCCCTTAGTGACAAATCACTTTTAGAAGCACAAACACTAGCGGGTGATAACATGGCAAGTAACTTATACAACGTTTATAACGTGCACAATAACAACTTATCATTTGTTAGTGCTCATATATGAGATGGTGTTCTGTCAGAAACAAGTCACATAACAAGCATAGGTAATGTACTTTACACTGCATATCCGTTATGATTGATATTAACTTCTATAATTCTTTTGTTAGCAATGGTAGGAGCTATAGTAATAACAATCAAATAGTCCCCTTTCCAGTTTATTTGTAAAAGGAACACAAAAAAAAAAAAAATACAATTACTCACAAGTCATTATACTTGTTTACAGCTTATTATATGGATACATACATTAAAAGATAAGGATCGTATCATGCCATGTTTATTTACAGAACTGTACATTTATTCTAATGAAAGAAATAGTACAAAAACCTAAGCAAATAAATACATACATACACATGTATTATCAAAACATCTCACTCACCCTTATCTAGTGTAATCAATATACAAATTAATATATTAATAAGGCTAGATAACTACCGGAGGATGACAAGAGGAATATAAAGTTTTTATAACCATAAATTATCTAATGCTGCTTATTACCCTACTGCTTATACCTTTAATAGGTATATTTATTATATCTACCATATCCCACTCAGAAAATGGGGATCTATCTAGTTTACACCAGGGCTCTGGCTCTGGCTCAGCCTCTTCAAAACAGATAAAGGTTATAGCGTTAAGTACTTCAATTATTAACCTATTCGTATCTTTAATCGTTTTCATACTATTTAATTTTAGTTCTAACCAATTTCAATTTGTACAAGAATACCACAGTATGAGTAGTTTTGACTTCTATCTGGGTGTAGACGGTATAAGCATATACTTTGTACTTCTTACAACTATTATAATGCCTATATCACTGTTGAGCAACTGAAGCTCAATATCAGAAAACATAAAATCTTATGTGATAATTATATTACTACTAGAAACTTTACTGCTTGCGGTATTCCTGGTATTAGATATATTACTGTTCTATATATTTTTTGAAAGCATATTACCACCTTTGTTTATACTAATTGGTTTATTCGGATCTAGTAATAGAGTTAGAGCAAGTTTCTATTTGTTCTTATACACATTATTAGGTTCATTGTTTTTATTGCTATCTATACTTACGATGTCGTCTATAATGGGTACTACAGATTTTGATGCACTGTATAAAACTAACTTTAACTTCATAACTCAACTATTCCTGTTCTATGGTATATTTATAGCTTTTGCTGTTAAAACGCCTACAATCTTCTTAAATACTTGATTATTGAAGGCTCATGTTGAATCTCCATTAGGAGGTAGTATAATACTGGCAGGTATAGTGTTGAAGCTTAGTCTCTATGGTATACTTAGACTAATACTTCCTTTATTACCTAAAGCTTATTTCTACTTTACAAGCGTGATATACGTAATAGGTGTAATAACTATTATATACGCTAGTTTCAGTACTTTAAGAACTATAGATGTTAAAGAATTAATTGCTTATAGTTCTGTATCACATGCAGCAGTTTACTTATTAGGTGTATTCAGTAACACTATACAGGGAATAGAAGGTGGAATTGTATTGGGATTAGCCCATGGTTTCGTTTCTTCAGGTTTATTTATATGTGCAGGTGGTGTATTGTATGATAGATCATCTACCAGATTAATAACTTTCTACAGGGGTGTTACACAGATAATGCCTCTATTTTCTATATTGTTCTTTATACTTTGTTTAGGTAACGCTGGTACACCATTATCTCTTAATTTCATAGGAGAATTTATGAGTTTATACGGTACTTTCGAAAGATTCCCTTTATTAGGTGCATTTGCTAGTTCTTCAATTGTATTTAGCGCAGCTTACACTATGTACATGTTTAATAGAATTGCTTTTGCAGGATCATTATCTAGATTTTTCAAGTTTAACATACCTGACTTGAACAAACGGGAATTTTATATATTACTTACATTAGTATCCTTGACAGTTATATTGGGTGTATATCCTACTCCTATATTGGATGGTTTACATTACTCTGTTTCCTCATTGATATACTATGGGGCAGTATAATTGTCTTTAAATTAAAGATAAGTTCACATGTGACAATATTATAAAAATAAAAAAAAAAATGATATTTATTTGTGTGATTATCTATTATATAGACACCTATGTCTAACATAACATAACTTAATCTTTTTTCACTTTACCTAAAAATAATTAATCAATAATGAATTTATCCCTTGTATTGTTTTTAATCGATATTCTAGGCTTTGTCCTGAATAGAAAAAACGTCATATCAACATTTTCAACGAGTAATTTTTTTCGTTATAATAGATTTTTCTATTATATTGCATCAATATTTCCAGCGAGTCATTATCCTCGTTACTAAAGATTTTACTACTATCTGGCACCAATATTTACTTTACTAGGTTACGTTGTTATACCCTACATTTATACGTATATCGTATACAACTATAATTTGGTTATCTTATCTCTGCTAGCCGTTTCTTCTATATCTACTTATCTTATACTGTTGGTATCTTCATGCAAGGAGTCCAGTTGTAGTATACTGGGTTTATTAGATAATAATTATAAATTAATTTTATCTGGTATTACAATCTTTATCTCTGTATTTAGTGTTCTATTATTAATAGCAGTGAATGTCTATGATAACCCCATATACACTTTATTAGTTCTTATAAGTGCTTTTATTGCGTTGTATTCGTTAACTTTTCACTTTAATAACTTTAAAAGGCAATATCCAGTCTTTACCTCCATACTTTTAGTTACATTGTTTTTAATAGTGGTAATGACTTCTTGTATGCTTGTAGGACAGTTATTAATTATTCTGTGTAGACTGTTCATGAACCAGGCAGGCCCTTCAAATAATTCCGGTGGGGGAAACGGAGGAGCTCCAGGTGGGGGAAACGGAGGAGCTCCAGGTGGGGGAAACGGAGGAGCTCCAGGTGGGGGAGGTAGTTCTGGCCCTGGAGGTAAAGAACCTCATTATAAGCTATATAAACGTACCACTCTTGAAGATAATAACAAATCAAAAAATTTGCATCATAAAGGTAGTAGGATTTATAAATGCATCACTAACACTGATAGTCCTGTTCATACAGAATTATTAGAAAATAATAAAACTGCATTAATAGAAGTAGCGGACTTATATGAGGAACACAGATTATCTATGGCTAGTAAGGGGTTTATCATTAGAAAAACTAGATCTGAGTGAATAGAAGCCGCTAAATCTTACAAAGCAGAAAGGCAACCTTCTGCTCAAGGTCTTAACATAGACCTATTACTAGAATTATTAAGTAAAAACTAAAATAATCTTTAGTTATAAGTTATTTGAATAACCAAAAAAAAAAAAAAAAAGTCAGAAGGGTAACGCTTACATATTTTTTTTTTATTACTTGTTATATAGGTACCCATACTTAACATAACTAAATTATGTCTTCACTTTACTAAAAAATAATTAATCAATAATGAATTTATCCCTTGTATTGTTTTTAATCGGTATTCTAGGCTTTGTCCTGAATAGAAAAAACGTCATATTAATGCTTATTTCAATAGAGATAATGCTGCTCGCTATTACATTTTTAATTTTAATTACTTCACTTAATTTTGATGATATAGTAGGGCAAGTGTATGCCATATATATTATAGCTATTGCTGGAGCGGAATCAGCTATTGGATTAGGTATACTTGTTGCATTTTATAGATTAAGAGGAAGTGTTGCAATTGAATTTAAATAATGTATCTAACCATAATAATACTACCCTTATTGAGCTCAATAGTATCTGGATTTTTCGGTAGAAAAGTAGGTGTTACAGGGTCACACCTGATAGCATGTGTATCTGTTGTACTAACAACTATACTTAGCGTAATTAGTTTTCTAGAAGTTGGTATTAATAATATATCAGTTTATATTAAATTATTTACATGAATAGACTCAGAATCATTAAACGTGTCTTGAGGATTTGTTTTTGATTCTTTAACTGTATCTATGCTGATACCTGTTCTTATCGTTTCTTCCTTAGTACATATATACTCAATAGGTTATATGAGTAATGATCCTCATAATCAAAGATTTTTCAGTTATCTTAGTTTATTTACCTTCATGATGATAATACTTGTAACTTCAAACAATTACTTACTGATGTTCGTAGGATGAGAAGGTGTTGGAGTATGTTCATACTTGTTAGTTAGTTTTTGATTTACTAGAATAGCAGCAAATCAAAGCTCTATATCAGCATTCTTAACTAACAGGGTAGGAGATTGCTTTTTAACTATAGGTATGTTCGCTATACTATGATCATTTGGTAACATAGATTACTCTACTGTATTTTCTATTGCACCCTTAATGAACGAGAATATAATAACCATAATAGGTATCTGTTTACTTATAGGTGCGATGGCTAAAAGCTCTCAAGTAGGATTGCATGTATGATTACCTATGGCAATGGAAGGTCCCACACCTGTATCTGCACTAATACATGCAGCAACTATGGTTACTGCAGGAGTTTACCTACTAATGCGTAGTTCTCCTCTTATAGAATATAGTAACACTGTATTATTATTATGTTTGTGAATAGGTGCGATAACAACTGTATTTAGTTCTCTTATAGGGTTGTTTCAACAGGATATTAAGAAAGTTATAGCTTACTCAACAATGAGTCAATTAGGTATGATGGTTGTAGCAATAGGATTATCATCTTATAATGTTGCTCTATTCCATTTAGTTAACCATGCATTTTATAAAGCACTGTTATTCTTGGGTGCTGGAGCGGTAATACACGCTGTGTCAGATAACCAAGATTTCAGGAAATATGGAGGGTTAAAAGCTTTCTTACCTTTAACTTATTCAGTTATGTTAATAGCTTCACTAAGTTTAGTGGCATTCCCTTTTATGACAGGTTTCTACTCTAAAGATTTCATACTTGAATCAGCTTATGGACAATTTTATTTTTCTAGTACAGTGGTTTATTTTATATCTACTATAGGTGCTATGTTCACTACACTATACTCAGTTAAAGTATTGTACCTTACTTTCTTAACTAACCCTAATGGACCTATTGTTAATTACAAGCATGCCCATGAAGGAGATATATTTATGAGTATGCCTTTAATAATATTAGCGGTATTTTCTATATTCTTTGGTTATGTTACTAAAGATATGTTTATAGGGTTAGGGTCTAATTTCTTCCAGGATAACAGTTTATTCATACACCCTAGTCATGAAATTATGTTAGACACAGAATTTGCTGTTCCTACTTTGTTCAAGATTTTACCTTTAATATTTACTATATCACTAAGCATAATTTCAATCATAATATCTGAATTTACACCTAAAGCACTAATAAACTTTAAGCTGTCTAGATTTGGGTATAACATTTTCAGTTTTTTCAACCAACGTTTCTTAATTGAAATGTTTTATAACAGATACGTGACAGACTTAGTGTTAAAACTAGGAGGGCAAACTACTAAAGTATTAGATAAAGGTTCTATTGAGTTAGTAGGACCCTTTGGTTTAGAAAAAGCTTTGTTGAATTTAAGCACGAACATATCTAAATTAGATACAGGAGTTATAACTTCATATGCCTTGTATATACTTGTAGGATTGACTTTCTATATAGTTTTACCTTTGTTTTATGAGCTAGATAACAGTCTGCTTTTAATAATATTGTTTGCTTTAGTAACAATAAAAAAAAGTATACCCTGTAGTATAAAACCATACCTATCTGGTAACATTAAATACGTAAATAACTCTGGTGTATCTTGTACTACTAAACATATTAATTGTTACAAATCTAATTGTAATAAGCGTTACATGCAAGTATACAAGCTATATAAGTTCAGTTATCGCGCGTTCTCTACTACGGTTAGGCATAGTAATAATAGCAGTTTCAATATAAGTAGGAGGAATCTGAGTATAAACTCATTTAACGGTAAGTTTACCTATAAAGTTCTTATTGAGGAAGCCGGTTATATTCATATTACTGTTTCTCTGGGTTACTTGCTAGGTATTACAATTCCTTACTATAGTGAAGCAGCTGGCTTTGAGAATAGGCTAGCAGATTATTTTTACTACACCCTATCGGGACCTTTTATAATCAAGTTTAATTACATGGGTAGTGAAGTACATAGTTTATACATATATGAAGGATTTGATCTTAGCGGGTTAGTAGACAGAATTCATTCTGAATTATGGGATTTCCATTTTTCAGATGAAGATTATGTACGAATATTCAACCCCGATATTGAGCTTATATTCATTAGATTTCCTGCCGATAAAAATAATGTTAGTAATAATATTATCGATAGTTATGATCATGTTGATTGTACTACTGTTTCTGAAAATCAGGCGGATATTCAGAGCTTAATTGATATTTTGGAATACGACAAAAAAAAGCCACAAAAAAAAAAAATAAGTTGAAACTATGATACTATTTACAGTAAATGCTACATATATGATAAGCGCACCAATTGATTTAAATGGTAAGTCTAACTCATACTCAAAAAATAATTATCATTGGTATAGTAGGTGTTTGCATTAATTATTACTACTCGAACTATACTTATATAACAGATACATAATACGCCAAACAGATCATACTCTGTACTTACTATCCTACCCTTCACTTAGATTAACAATATTGTTAACGCTACTTTTAATATTCTTGGTGGTTTAATTTGTTGTAGATTACACGCCATATAACGCATAAGTCCTTATATGTATAACCTAGTGATATAAAGGAGTAGGGAGAGATGGCTCGGTTTTTAATCGAAATGTTCTATAACAGATACGTTACTGATCTTGTATTGAAGCCAGGAGGACAAACTACTAAAGTAATAGATAAAGGTTCTATTGAGTTAGTAGGACCTTTTGGTTTAGAGAAAGGTGTATTGAACCTAAGCAGAAACATATCTAAATTAGATACAGGAGTTATAACTTCATATGCCTTGTACATACTTGTAGGATTGACTTTCTATATAGTATTGTCTTTATTTTATGAGCTAGATAACAACTTACTACTGATAGTTATATTTGCACTAATAACAATAAAAAAAGTGCTAGTTTACGTTTATCTAGTGCCGTGTTAAAATCGAAAGTTTACCCTAGGCATAGTAGTGCTTTTGAAACTCGAAAAGCTAAACCCTATATTTCTAGCAGGCGTACATATGCTACTTATCTTGCTCCATTATGTAACGATACCTTTAACATAAGAAAAGGTAATTTAGGCTTAAATTCACATAATAATAAGTTCACTTATCAGGTTATCGTGCAAGAATCTAAATACATAAAGATGGATGTATCTGTAGGTTATTTGTTAGGTGTTACGGTAGGTTATCACACAGAGGGTTCCTTATTTGAAAACAGTTTAGCAGATTACCTTTATTACAATTTGTCCGGACCCTTAATATTGGAGTTTAGCAAGAATAATGTATTGTTGCATAAATTATATATATCTGAAGTTTTTTGCACTGAAGGGTTTATAGATGCTATAGACCTCCAGTTGCAACGTTATTATTTCACAGATAGTAATTACATTAATAAATATAATCCCAATATACAGCTTACCTTTATACGGTTCCCCGGTGAGAAGGTTGATATTTGTGATAGCTTTCCTTATATTAGCCCCTCCGATAATGTAGCAACTGTAGAGTCTTTACTTAAATCCCTAGAGGATTAAAAAAAAA
>JALRMM010000637.1:0-15236 GCA_026122155.1 Zymoseptoria crescenta
TTCTCTCCTTAGCAACTAGCCGGAAGTTGTCGTTAAGGTAGTAGGTAGTCTAGCTAGTAAGAAGGACCCTCGCCCTTAGCTACTACGGTATGTTAAAACAGCGCCGACATCCTTACTACTACGGTATATTAAAACCGCGCTAGCATCCTCGCTACTCTCTCTCTACTAATAGTAATAATCTGTTAGTTACGTAACCTTTCGTATTATGCTACCTATAACGTCTATAACGTCTATTATGTCTATAAGGGAGTAGTTGGCCGGTAGGGAGGGTATATCCCTAGGTATTAGTCCTCTACAATCCGGATTCTTTCTTCTTTAGCAACTAGCCGGAAGTTGTTGTTAGGGGCTATCTATAGAGAAGAGAAGGAGCGAAGGAGGAGTGCGGCGGGAAGTAGGCGAAGCTATTATAGTAGGAATTTTAGTCTAGGAGGCTCCTTTTACCCCCGAGATACCCTCTTTCTATAGTAGAAACCTCTCCGTAGTGCATACCTGTTTTAAGAGCGTATAGTAGGCGCTAGAGGCGCAGTCCCTAATGCATATAGCGGAGTAGCTAGTCTAGAGGTAGCTGTCGTCGAGGGATAAGAAAAAAAAATTCTCGGCTACTCCTATAGCCGGTAATATATACGTAGCTATTCGTATATATTAGGTATCGGTATTTGGATTCGAAATTAGATTTGGATTTGGACTTGGATTTGGATTTGGACTTAGAGCTATATCTATCCTAGCTAAGGGGTAGAGGTATTTAAGGTTGTTATAGTCGTAGGTAGTTATTATAAAGGTATAGCTTCCTACTCGAGGGTGCGACTAGCGCATTTCTCGAATATCGTATATTTCTTATAGGCTTGTCGCTTATAGCATACTACTGCTATCCTATATATCTTACTATACCGCTAAAGCGAGTATAGGAGTCTTATATCGTCTACTAAAATATAAGGGGGGAGTATACTTAGACTCTAAACTCCCGTCGGATAGTAGTAGTATATACCGGAGGTGCGGTAAAAGAGGGCTATAGAAGGTAAACATATAAAAAGAAGACGAGGGAAGGTAGATAGGGGGGCAACGAGGAGGTAGATTTAAGTGCTATATGCTATTATGCCTTCGAAGTGCTAAAAGGGTAGGATAATAGAGGATAAAGTCTATTAACTACCTAGCGACAAAGGTAGCACTACTAGATACACGTAACTACTCTGACTTTCCCTACTACACCCCTAGTAATCCTAGCGCTACTACTACTAGTAACGAACACTATACTATAACCCTCTACTCCTAGCCTCTAACAATTACGCCCCTCGGTAATAGATAATAACATTACCTTCTAAATAGGTACGTCTACCTAGGCGCGCCTAATTGCGGCGGTATAAACCCTCTATAATATAACTATAGATACGGTCGACTTAGCGGCCGACTACGGCGACTAGCTAGCGTACGACCTCCGAGACGCCGGTATCCTAGGACTAAGTATTAACGCCTTTACTAGATCCCTCCTTTTGCGCTACCGCTAATATAAGTTCGTTGCCTTTATAGTAGTATCTCGTAAGCGTAAGGGTATTACTCTCCCGGACACCGCTATCGGTAAGGCACTAAGATATATAGATACGCATCCGACTAGTGCCCTCTACTACCTCGATAACCCTACCCTAGTCTATACCCCGGACTCCGCCAACCTCTCTACTATAGTACGCCTAACAACTACCTACGCGACGACTACCCCCGCGGCGACTACCCCTACGATTAAGCGTAAGCTATATAAGTAGGGTAGCACCGACTTACCGCGTAAGAAGTAGAAGAAGGCTAAGGGCACTAATTCCCTATAGGTAGATTAGAGCTTACTCGGTAAGAAGGACTAGGGAGGAGGATAGATTTGTTTTTGTTTTGTTTTTGATTTTTAACATGGTTTTTAGCGCGTAATACTATAGACAGTAT
Organism: Zymoseptoria crescenta; assembly: GCA_026122155.1. Classification (NCBI taxonomy): domain Eukaryota; kingdom Fungi; phylum Ascomycota; class Dothideomycetes; order Mycosphaerellales; family Mycosphaerellaceae; genus Zymoseptoria; species Zymoseptoria crescenta. Next base: position 1,924 of record JALRMM010000637.1, read on the forward strand.
CTCCGTTCTTCGTATAGGGGGGGGGGTAATATTACGGGACGCCGGGCTTAGTGCCCCCGGGTAGTGCATACCTTTAGCAATAGCAGATAGATAGAGAATTAGCTTTCCTATACACTTGATTCCGGTTTATACCTTCCCTATTACTAAGATTATACTAATTTAAGGTAAGATCGTATTAACCGTAAGATCGTATTAACCTTTACTCTTAGCCTTCTTCTACGTTAGTAGTCGCTTCCTTCTACTTCGGCGTAGCGTATTAATCGTAGGCTCCTTAATAACTAGCTCCTTTATAGCGGTAGTAGTAGGCTCGACTACGTCTACCTCCGGCTTAATAGTTATATCTACGACGATCTTAGAGCGCTCTTATACTAGCGTAAGGGCTAGTATTGCGGCTAATAGCTTACGCTTAACTAGGCTAGCCTCCTTCTAGCTAGCCTCCTTCTAGCTAGCCTCCTTCTAGCTAGCCTCCTTCTAGCTAGCCTCTATCTTTATTAAGGATAGTTATGTCGCTCTCGTATTAGCTACTACGGAGGACGTTAAGGATACTACTACCTTAACCGGCGTCTATAGCGGTAGTAATGTAGCTAGCCTAGACTCGTCCGCCTTCTCCTTAGCTCGTCGTATAACGGCCGCTCTAGCTTAGGCTATAGTATCCTACGAGCTAGATATAGTATTAATATTGTTGTCGAGGATAATAAGGGAGTCGTTAATTCTTACTAGTAAGGACGGCTGGAGCTCTAAGCTAGTAGTACGTTTGCTAGCCCTCGAGGGACCGGCGGTAGGCACTATCTTAATAGAGTTGGCAACAGTAGCTCTAATAGCGAGATTAGCGCTAAGATCGTTATCGTTACTACTAAGAGCGGCGTACGTAGCGATCTTATAGGCTAGCTAGTTGTCCTTATCTAGCTAATTGCCCCTACCCTTACCGGTAGTAAGATTAGAGCTAAGAGTAGCGCTCTTATTAGTAGTAGTAGCGAGCTCCTTAATAAATTCGTCTACGTCCTTCGGCTTAGTAGACGACGGCATAAATAAACCGTCCGGTTTCTCTACTCTACTATCCTCGTATATACGCTAGCCTAGTAGGTATATAGAGCTAGCCTTAGTAGTACGTAACGCTAGATCTTCCCTATATATATAGATATATCCCCCTCGGCGGTTATAGCGGTTATCCGTATTAACGAGTAGGGTAACGTATACGGTTGCCTTAATAAGCTTAATCGTATTATTAGTAATAAAAGGGCCTTATATCCGGATAATATTAGTAGATATAGTGCTCGTATAGCTGGGTTTAACGGGTTAATTAAGGTCGTTATACCTAATAGATAGGAAGTAGTCGTAATATAGACGCCGGCGTACGCGGTTTTAAGCGTAGTAGCTCTTACTAAGGAGGTATTTAAGTAGCTAGAATCGACGCTCTTCCTTTAAGATAGTACTAAGATTAGCGCGTATCTCGTCTACGATGCCTTAGCTAGTCTACTCGAAGGGATCGGTCTATCTACTATACTCCGGCACCGTATTACTAGTAGTTACCTTAACGGTATATATTGTATATATAATGCTAACCTCCTATAGAGTCTCGACCTACAGTCTACTACGTTTAGACTTAGCTAGAGGCAATAATAATAGACCGGCTTTACTTAATTAGGGCACTATTAATGTAGCATTAGTAGTAGTAGTAGCTTAAGTAGCGTATGCGACTAATAGATTATAGCTACTAGTATTAGTAGGGCGAGTATGCTTCTTAGAAGTGCTCTATTAAACTAAATTAGTACGACCGGACTAAACAACGCTATATCCTTTATATACGCCGGTGCTAGGGTTGCTTACTAGAGCGGTAGAGGCGATAGTAGTAATCTTAGTACATATCTCGGTACTTAGTAGATCGTAGCCGTAGTTGCTATAGTGCTTAGTAAGTCTAACGTAAGGAGTTCTATCCTCTATGTAGAACTTAGTAAATATAGGCATAATTAAGGATAATTAAGGATAATTAAAAGATAATTAAGGACTAATTAGTTAACATAAATGTCTAGATTATTTGGCAGCTTTTTATCCCCACTTGAGTAGAGCTGGGAGCGCTCTTTCTAGTAGAACGTCGCCGGAGCAGCGCGTTACTAGGATTGTACAATCTGTGTCCGCTTCCTCGGAGTAGACTCCTCGGCTTGCAGTCAATAAGGTAGTCTTCAGCTGTATCGGGAAGGGATAAATTGAAGCTGGTCATAAATCGGTCACGCAATGGCAATGCCCTCACGACGACCATGATCTCCAAGCTCACTCAAGTCTGTTGAATTTTGTGAATGGATGCTAGCAAGACGTGCCAAGGCCGCTCACCCTCCATACCACTGACCGACTCACAAACCGACCACATGTCCCATTCGAGCGGTCCCGAAATGTAAGTCTCGCCTCAAAGAACGACCAAGCAACATACTGGACGCCCCGATCGAACTTCCGTACCGACCGCCTCTCTCCACCGTCATCTTCACCTCAAGAATCGGAAATCCCACCAAAGAGTTCTATTACATGTATTCGTCAGCACAAGTCATTACTTCACTGGTGAATACCAGCCGTATCCCCGCGTATACCTTCAAGAAGGTGGAGGACAGTCAAAGTTCTTCGAACAATCGTTGAAATGTGTTTCCGAGCTGCATTCCTTCATATAATCGGTTTTTTCAGAGCTGTGCTCGCAGTAACCTTTCCAAATGCGGCACTTCCCTGGCAAATCGAAGTGTATAAGTCAGCCACAATCCAGACAATGAAGATCCGATGCAGAGTAAGAAGTGCAGGCGTTCCCGTGGAACAGTCTCGGATCACTGCGAGCCTTGTAAAGATTGGTACTTACACTCAACCCCCCAGAAAACGGGCGCCGTTCCCGCACAGTTGCGATCGCGGCAGTAGCCCGAGCACTCGTGTCGCCTGAGGCCCTCAATCTCGACGAAACAGTTTACATCGTTGTTGGCTTTTTGACAGACGCAGTAGTCTGAGCAGAGATCGTCGGCGAGACTAAAGGGGAGGAGGAGGAATAGGATGGTGGGGAGGTGGAGATGCATGACTGCAGACTGTCGAGTTGATGTAAAGCCGAGCAGGTCTGAGGGGATCTTTTCTCTTCGAAAGAGTTCTTCTTCCCTCCGGAAGGTGAGGCGTCCTATGGACGTTGAATACCTGTGGGGCAAAGTCGAGGTTGAACCCTGGAGCTGAAGCCTGTCCTACCTCGCTGCGTGTGTGCTGCTGATACGGCAGAAATCGGAGGCGTTTGAGAGTCCAATCGAGACATGGCTGACGGAGGAATACGAGTCTTCGCCTGCTCCGGAGCGAGGAACATACCGAATGACAGTAATCGAGAGGAATGAATGACGAACATGTCTGCGCGACGTTTGTTCGGCTTTCGTGGTAGCGCACTAATAGCAGTGACAACTGAGGGTTCAATGTTCGATCCCACGTGGTGAGCACATGATTTCAACATTGCTCCGTCCCATGTTCAATGGAGGCATGAACCTTGTGTTTGTAAGTACTCATGTCATTGCTCGAGGGCAAGAGGTCCAGAACGAGATGCCAATGTGCCGGGAAGTTGTCGGCCCGCTGTCCGACGCTTCGGGTCTTATTGAACTCAAATAGGTAGATACAGCCAGGATCGCCTTATGTGTGTAAGTGATTAAGTAAGTGATCATCATTTTCGTGATTTTGCGAGTGAGAAAAAGATAGGAAAATCCTATAAGCTTATTTAGCGCTAAGTCCGGCTAGACTACCCTAATTAGGAAGAAGTAGTGAATTTTTAAATACGGGATTAAAACTTAAGGGGGTTTTCCTACCCTCTAATTAGCCGAGAGCAATTTAGCTAACATACTCTTAAATAGTTTTTTAAGAACTATAGAAGTCGTTTATATAAGTAATAAATATTTATAGGGTATACTAAGAACTATCTTTCTTTAAAACTTATTCTTAATCCATTACTAATATTCTAGCTCGTTCCTTAGTCCTCGCCTTTAATATCTATTTTAGCTATCTTATTAATTATAGTCTTATATACTCTTAATTTAAAAAAGTCCTTAAGTATATACTAAATATTTATCTATACTATTATATTACGCGGCTTGTCTAAGTCCTTAAGGGAGGACACTAGCTTAGTATAAACCTCTAGTAGATTATTATATTTATCCTCTTACTCCTTTATTATTACTACTCTTAACTACTTATCTAGCTCTCTCCTCCTCTCCTACTCTATTATAATACTATTAGTATAGTTACTATATTATTACTATATGCGGCTATTAAAGTAGATAGTAAGTAGCCGGTTAAGCTATAATAGTCTAAGGCGATTATAGAGGTATATATAAAGAAATTAAGGCGCTAAAGGTAAGCTTAGTAGTAGTAGTATTAGTATAAGTACTAGCTAGCTATATAGCGTATTTTGTAAGTAATACTATAATAGTACTACGAATAAACAATTAGTCTAGAAGCTAAGTATATCGAGCAACTAGTAGTAGTTACTAGCGCTAAAAATGCTATTACGGTAGAGAAATAAATAGAGCTACTTCTTAATAGCTATCTTATTATTATTATTACCGAGTTATTAACGGAGGATCTTACTACTCTAACTACGCGAGTAAGTTTACTATTCTCCTTATCCTCCTTCTTTATCTTTATACGCTTTAGATCGAGCTAGTAAGTAGCCTAATAGTTATCCGTAAGCTAATAGTTAGTCCGCTCTTTAATACTAGTAATAGTAGCTATACTCTTACGCGCCTACTAGATATAGTTATACTATAGAGAATATTATAAATAGGTATGTTTATTATTGTTTTCTACTAGCTTATTAGTATTGCCTATATCTTCTACTATTGTAGTATAACCTTCTCTATTATTATAGAGTTAAGTTATATATATATATAACTAAGGCGGAGATTAGCTCGAGGCTATAAATAACCTTATTTACGTTATTCTAGTAGGCGTAGCTATTAATAGCATCCTTAATCTCGTTCTTTAGTATATACTTTAGATCCTTTACTAGAGCTATTAATACTACTATAGAGCGTATTAAGGACTTAAAGAGGTTAATAATTAATACCTAGCGAGTACTACTACTAAGAAGGATAGTAAAGATATTACTATAGAGCGCGATCTAATACTTTCGAAGTAGTACTCTTATTGCCTTCTTATATAAGAAGCTAGTTACGTATATCTATAAGGACCTATAGACCGTCTTAAAGAACGGAAGCTTAAAGTTTCTATAGATATTAAGGTTAATACTATACGTGTTATATAGTACGTAGATAATATAAGCTATCTCGATATTACGTTTAATAAGGTTAAAGAGAGCTAATTATATCGAGTATATATTAAAAATTTAAACAATAGAGCTAGGTTTACTTAGACTACCGCCGTAGAGGTTATTAAGGAAGCCCTTTAGCTATATAAACTCTAACTCTACGTTCTTACTAGTATCCTTTATAGCGTACGTACTAGTAGTATAGTAACCTATTAAGTCTACGTATAATATAGTCGTTACGCTATCGTTATAACTATCCGTACTACTATTAGTCTATATGCCTACGCTATTACTTACCGCTTTACTCCTCCTTACTTTATCTAAGATGCTATTATAGGCCTTATTAAGTAGAACGGTATAGAGCTGCTTCTTATATAGAGAATTATAGTTCGGTTAGAGGGTATAGAGGTAGTTAAGAACTACTAGGTATTCGAGGAACCTAAATAGAAGGTTAGCCTTATAGACTATACGCGACTTCGATAATAGGCTAGATATAAAGATAGCAGAACCTAGGATAGTATATAAGAGATATTATACTAGGATTGAATACCCTAGCCTTAGTAATAGTATAGTCTTACTTAGAACTTATATCGACTCGATAGTATATAAGCGAAGTATAGTAGGTTCGTATATATAAACTAAGATTAATAGGTAGAGAGACTATAAGGTATATTATAAGGACGATAGGGTCTATAGCAATGGAAAGAACGCCTAATATCTACTAGATATAAGGTAAGTGTAAAAGGGTATTACAAGAGTAGCAGTATAAATTACTAGTAAGAAAAGACTCGATTCGATACCCTTTCGTAATAGAGAGGATCCTGCCTCCCTATATAGGGGCCTTCGGTTGCAACATAGGCCCGTTTGGGGACCTTGTTACGTAAAGGCGCTAATCCGGTCGGAGACTATACTAACGGGCGCAACATAGTCCCTTTTAGGGACTATGTCGCGCTGTTAGAGAGGCACCCGTAACATAGCCCCCCTCCTTACGTAGAGCGTCGCGCTCTGAAAAAGCTTACCTTAAGTAAGAATTAGTAATTTGTTATGTGAATTTTGGCCTAAGGCGTTAATTAAGGGTCTAGTAAGGTCCAAAAAGTAGCGTTTCTAGTCCCTACTCTTGTCTCTTTTTATTAACCTTATAAAGACTTAGTATGTACTATATAGCCCTATCCGCGCCCTAAATAGGTCTAATAGAGCCCTCCCGAGGGGTATCTAGAGCTATTTTAGCGCTAACATGTTTTGTAGTACCTAATTTAGCCCTATCCGATCCGATCGCACCCTCCCCGAACTAAAAAGAAGTAAACAATACCAAACGGACTCCTTCTAACCTAAAATAGCCGCTCTACCCTCGATCGCGTCCTAGCGTAAGGTCCTTGCCGCCTATAGCACCTTTAAGGGCAATTCGTATGTTAACTATCTTATAAAGGCTACCGATTAGGCTAGTTTAGCTACTTTCTACCTCTTCGCTAAGGATTCTCCGGATAAGTAGGCTAAGGACGATAGAGAAGCATACTACCTAAAGTGTTATAACTACATAAATCGGGATTGTTTCTAGGTATAAAAAGTCGGCCAAAAGGGGCTGTTTCGGGGCTAACTAGCTCTAAGATGCCTAATATAGTTAAATCGGATGTAGATGCCGCTAATAGGCTCCGTATTACCGCTATTAGCCCTAGTAGGACCGAGAAGCAGGCTTAAGAGGCGATTACGGCCTATAAGGGCGTATATATACGCATTACGGGGTATATGTGCCTAGTCTAGTACCTTCTACCCCTATTAACCCCTATTTAGGAAGAATAAGGCCTTTATAGGTGCAAACGGGCTCTATTTACACCTTAGAAAGACGAGATTCGACTAGGGTAGGCTACTTATAATAGGAAAGAAGGAGAAGTAGGAGTTAAAGGAGCAAGTAAAGCGAAAGAGGGACAATATAAGTATCCTTGTCCTTTAGTGCCCAAACGTGCCCTACTAGCTCTAATAGGGTAAAGAAGTGCCTAACACTCTACGTAAGCGACTCCTTTTAGCCGGTAGATCCGTTGAGTAGCGCCTAAGGGCCTATATTAAGGCTCTTTCGGGCGCGTTAGACACTATTTATACCTATGCTAGCGTAAAGAAGGGTAGTAAGGCCTTTATCGTAGACGGAGTAATGCGTCCTACCGAGTACGACTACTCTAGGGACCTAGAGCCGGAGGATTAATTATATAAGGTCTTTTTAGCGTCTCTTTTATCTCTTCCGGCCTCTTTTAGGCCTTTTTTATAACTAATAGGTACGGTAACGCCCGGGTTAATTCCTTTTATAGCGTTCTTAGCGGTTATGCCCTTAATAGAACAAATCCGAGTCCTTTAGTCTCGTATATACGTCTTTTAGCCTTATTATGTGCCGATAGGCCTATATAGGGCCCTTTCCCCCCCTTTTTTAGGTCTTGATTTTTATAAAAAATGCTAAGTTAGGTAGAATTTCGTAGGTAGCAGCTATATGTAACAGCGTGTAAAGGGGCTCAAACGTACCTAAACTGGAACTTAGAGGCTTATAATAAGGCAATGTAATTATTCTAAAAAAAAGAAACTATACTATCTACGAGGTAGCCGACCCCCTTTCGTACTACTAATACGTCTATTAAACGCTCTTATCGCCGTAGGGCTAATATTGGCCGCTAGCTCCTATATGTTCTCTAAAGACGGATATCCCTTCTAGGAGACGCGGTATATCTATCTCCTATGCTGTTTTTCCCGCTTAAGGATCTTATTAACGACATATACGTTCGGGTCCTCTAGTCTAATGTCTAGCGGGCCCGTTTGGTGCCTTTCTATTAATCTAGACGGCTTTTCGTTCTTAAGGAGGGATATATAGAACGTCGGGTGGATGTTTATCGTTTCTAGGAGGTCTAGCGTATATACGGCGTTATTAATTACCCTTATAATCCTATATAGCCCGATATATTTATAGTTAAGCTTTTCGGATAGTCGAACACTCTTTAAGTAGCGTATAGATAGGTATACTCGGTCCCTAACGTTATACGTCTTAGGAGTTTTCTTCGCGTTATAGTACTTAGCTTGTCGCTTTTATACTATAATAAGCCTTTCTCGGAGGGTTTTCTATAATCCGATTACCTTTTCCGCTATTACCTCCGCGCTTAGGGCCTTACCGTCTAACTAGGGTAGATCTAGCTACCTAGCCGCTACTAGGTCTCGAACGTTATACGCTTAGAAGGGTGTAACAGGCTAGTTATAGCATGTTTACTATCGTTGTAGGCAAATTCGCCTACTAGGAGTAGTAGTGCCTAGTTATCTTACTCGTAATTATAGAGTACTATTCTATAGTTTAGTTCTACTACTCCGTCTAGCCGTTCGTTTAGGGGTAATATGCCGTGCTTAGCCCCCTTCTAACCCCTAAGTAATAACAAAGGGTGCTCTAGAACTTGGATATTAGAATTAGCCCTCTATCGGAGGTAATAGACTTAGGTGTTCTATAAAGGCGGAAAATTTCCCTTAGGAACACCTCTACGAGTGTTACCGCTATTATGTCCTTCCTTACGGGGATGTAGTATACTATCTTTAACTAACGATCTATTACGACTAGTATAGAGTCGTATATACGCCTAAGAAAGGTACTTAGGAGTAGGTTAGTTACGAAATCCAGTATTAGGTCCTCCTATAGCCCTATTAGGGGCGGTTCGGGGTAGAGTTCCCTATAAGGTCGGTGTCGCCGTAGTTTAACCTTGTTACGGATTGGAAGACCTGCGGCCTGAGGCACTGATATTAGTCAGCTCCGTAGCTTACCTCGGACAGCCCTTCCGTAGAATTAGAAAGGATAGCATCGATACACGGCACGTTCCTCGACAGTTGGTAGCTGAGAACGAGGCTATCCGAACGCAGTCGAAAGAACTGGACAGTCCTGACAATAGCGTTTAAGCCCTCCTCGGAGAAGATAGCCCTCCGGAGAGACGAACGAAGAATCCTCGCAGTCGAGCGCGGCTCCTGGTACGAGGCGGACGGATACGATACCCTCGCAGTTGAGCACCGGCTCCTAGTACGAGACGGACGGACACGACACCCTCGTAGTTGAGCACCGGCTTCTGGTACGAGGCGGACGGACACGACACCCCCTCGCAGTTGAGCACCGGCTCCTAGTACGAGGCGGACGGACACGACACCCCCTCGCAGTTGAGCACCGGCTCCTGGTACGACGCGGACGGATACGATACCCTCGCAGTTGAGCACCGGCTCCTGGCACGAGACGGACGGACACGATATCCTCGACAGTCCTAGTACGAGACGGACACGACACCCTCGTAGTTGAGCACGGCTCCTAGTACGAGAAGAACGAGAAGAAACGGATACAACACTTAATACTCGTATAGCAGCGCCGAGGACAGCGCTCTTTCGAGGAGTACGAGGGGGGGGTAATGTTACGGATTGGAAGACCTGCGGCCTGAGGCACTAATATTAGTCAGCTCCGCAGCTTACCTCGGACAGCCCTTCCGTAGAATTAGAAAGGATAGCATCGATATACGGCACGTTCCTCGACAAACCTAGTTATACGTCTAGTAGCCGTTAACGAAGTCTTTAACGTACTTCCTTATGTCCGGCTAGTAGAAGGAGCGCTAGAGGAGCTCGAGCGTCCTTTTAAATCTAAAATAGCCCGTAAGGGGGTTATCGTAATATTATCGTAGGACTGCGATCCGTACTACCCCTATAGGTACGTAGAGCTTCTTCTAGTAGAAGAGGAATTCTCCCTAAATTGCCTATCTTTAAGTCTATTCGGGTAGATCTAGGTTATTTAGTACTAATTCGACCCTCGATACTATTATATTATCGCGAAGATATTATCGGATAGTATCTATAAGTAGGGAGTCGTCTACCTCTTCGAGTAATGTTAATACTATTATATATGTTCTACTATAGTATAGCCTAGCGATATAGTAGTGTTCTACTAAGACTCTTAGTATAGCTCGACTTAACTAGGCGATTTTCGACCCTTTTATAGCTCGATAGTCTTAGCTAGCTCTAAAGGGTAGAGATTGCTATAGCACTATCGTCTTCGCTAATCTATCGGCCCGAGTAACCTTCTTCTTATATATCGGGCCTTTAGCTAACCGCATCTACGGCTATATTAAGGGAGCTAGGGTTATATATCGTACGGAAGTTAATACTCAAGAGCTGTTCCGCCTACCTTACCTATCTTCGGCTAAGTTACTTAGTCGTTATAAACTATTTCAAGTTATAGTAGTCGGTAAGTAGCTCGATTTAGTATACGGCGCCCTTAATATAGTACCTCTAGTACTAAAAGGACTTAACTACGGCTAGAAGTTCCTAATCGTAGGTATTATAGTTCCTTTCAGCCGCATCTATCTTACTTAAGTAGAAAGCGACGGGATGCTAGTACAGTTTGCTATTTGTTTCGTACTGCTAGGAGAGCACTACCCTAATAGCGTATCTAGATGCATTAGTTAATATCCTAATAGGCAGTTTTGGGTCGAAATGCCTTAAAATAGGCGCCTCTATAAACTTCCCTTTTAACTCTTAGAATGCTTAAACCGCTTTAGGAGGGAGGGTTAGGTATACTAACTCCTCCTTTCGCTGCTTATAGCCGCCTTTTGCCCTTTTAGGGCCTCTTTCTATTAGCTTATTAAGAGGGGCGGCTATCCTTAAAAAACCGCCGATAAATTAGCGATAGTAGTTCGCAAATCTAATAAAGATGCGAATGTCCCTTATAGACGTCGGTAGGGGCTATTCCGCGATAGCTTTAATCCTTTCGGGCTCTATTTCGACTCCTTTATAGGTAACTACGTAGCCTAAGTATCTAACTTACTTCTTAAAGAACTCGTAATTAGATAATTTAGCGAACAACCTATACTTCCTAAGTCTCTCTAGCACTAATTTAACGTGCTTCTTATAGGTCTCGGCATCTAGGGAGTAGGTTAGGATGTCGTCGAGGTAAACGACTATATAATAGTCTAAAAGGCCCCGAAGTGCGTAATTTATATATCCCTAGAATACCGCGGGTGTATTAGTTAGACTAAATAGGACTATAGTATACTCGAAGTAGCTATACCTTATCCGGAAGGCGGTCTTCTACTAATCTCCTTCCTTAATCCTAATGCGATAGTATGCATTACGGATATTAAGCTTAGTAAAGACCCTCGCCGAGGCTAGTTAGTCGAGTAACTCCTATACTAGTAGCAACGCATATCTATTCTTAACTATAACGGCGTTAAGTGCCCTATAGTCTATATAAAGCCTTAATCTACCGTCTTTCTTCTTAACGAAGAGGATACCGGTCCCTATAGGGGACGTAGAGGGCCTAATCTATCCCTTTACGAGGCTGTCTAAGAGATAGTTATGCAAGGTCTCTAGTTCCGTAGTAGAAAGGTTGTATAAAGGTCTATATAGGGCCTCTTTACCCTCTATTAGTTCGATACTAAGCTTATTAGGTCTATCTTCGGGTAGGAGGGATTCGTTTCCTTCTATAAAAACGTCCGAGAATTCTAAAAATTCCTTAGGTAGCTGGACCTTTCCTTAGTTAGTGTAAGAAGTATAAAGATATCGCAGTATATAGAACTCTAGCTAGTAATCCTACTAGTAATAAAACTAATTCTTACTATTATTAAGTTGCACCTACGTGCCTCCTAATATACGACTATACGTTACGTAAGCGGCATTCGCCACTATGCTTAGCGTCGTATTATCTAACGACCTTACCTACGGTCCAGAGCTAGGCTATGCCTTAGCTTTCCCTAACAATTACCTCCCTCCTCCAAAGGAGACGTCTCGGCTCCTACGACCGTCTTACGTTCGGCCTACCGAGCGTAGGCCTAGTCTTTATCCAGGGCTGCTTCCTTTATTAACTTCTTAATGTAGCGTTTATATCGCAACGCGCGCTTTGTTTACGTATATTAATTGTTGCTTACGGCTCTACTACTAGTAGCTATGTTTTAGCGGGCCCTTTATAGTTAAGGGCAACCGCTTATAGGTAGGTGTTGTTAATGTTTTCGCTTGCGAAGTTTTCCTCTACTCTTCTTTAACTTTATTAACGCTCCTCTCCTACAACTAGCACTATAAACTCTAATAATACTTAAGCTCTCCGTAAGCGCACTATACGCCTCTACTATCTTTATAATCTCTTATTAAGAAGTAAGCTTCTAGCTTACGAGCCGCTTATTATATATACATATATCGTAAGCACCTAGTAAGCGACTTGCAATGCCTCTACGAGTCTAGCGTACGCCGGCTGTCGTACTAACTCTCCCTCCGCGTACTATCGAGGACTACCGTAGTAAGGTAGTACTAATATACGAGCGCTACCTACGCTATACGCACGATAGTATGCCGGCTTCCCTCCTTCGATTCTTATAGGCATAGTAAGCTAACTATATACGTATAGCTAACAAGTAGCCGTACGACGGTAACATAACTACTAGTAATAAGCGTAAATGCTAGCGCTATAAGAAGAACAACTACGGCTACGAGACTATCGAGCACCTAGACCTTAAGTTATAGGCGACTCGCCTACTAGAGCTCCGCTTAGAGCATAAGGACTTCGAGCTAGCCGACGGCGACGCGCTATACCTCTAAGCGCGCCTAGAGTTAGTAGGCGCCGATATCGCCCGTACCCTTAAGATTAAGGAGGCGAATAGCGGGAAGTACGTAGGCGGGTTAGAGACCCCTCGTAAGATAGGCGTAGGTAGGTCGGTAGGCGAAAGCTCCCGGCCTAACCTCCTTCTTACGTAGGGCGATACCGCTACTACTAATGCTATATTCGAGCTCTAGTACGAGGTAAGCTAGCTTCTCGCTTGCTTGTCGATTACTTTGCTAATGCTTTTCGTAGTCTCTCTACCTATAGGGCGCTACCGCGCCTACCCTCTAGGTAGCCGCCGCCGCCTTTACCTACAATAGTAGCACTTAGGTAGAGACCCTGCCTTAGGGTTTTAAGGATATCGAGGTAGACGAGGAGGTGGAGGATAATGCCTAAGCCGGGCGAATAGCCGGCTCTTCCTATGCTTCTAGGCTACTTACCGCTAGCGTTACGCCCGCTTATCGCGGTACTAGGGGGTTT